>JAIUND010004158.1:0-12948 GCA_034699125.1 Gisinianus flammeolus | reverse complement strand
CTCATTTTAGGACAGAGCCAGATTTCAGGGGAGGGGGGAGTCGAAAAAAGCCGATTTTCGAAGACTCTTTTTACGAAGGACCCCTAAGTACTGTGTTGTCCACTTTGTTTCTGTATATAGAAGCATTTGCTTTTCGTAGGTCTTGATTGAAGATTCTTGAAATGTAAACACGACAAATCCGTCCAATTTAAATTGATCGTGATGTTTAAAAAGTAGTTGGCTATTAGAATAAAATTCTACATCGATGTTGCAATCTTTTACAAATAAAGGAGGGGAGGCCAAAAATCCCCACCGATGGCCCACAAATAAGTTGTATTTGACCCAGAACAAAAACGATCAATCACATTCAGAAAGCGAAAGTCATATTTCTATATAAATATCAGCGTGTGTACCTATACAACAAAAGATAAGGAAATTTTGTGAGTGTCGCGTATAATAGAACTTAAACGAAAAACTTAAATTGCAATTTCAAATAGAAAGATTTTGTTTCAAAATTTAAGCAGCAATTTCAGGTGTCCTTAGCGGTTAGCCATTTGTTTTAACATTTTGTAGATATTTAATGAAGAAAGTTCAAGCATTAAACCAAATAGGTAATTCTATAACCATACAATCTGTGGAAATGCATAAACACGTGTTATTGATGAGAAAGATTGAGGGCGTCTGATTTTCAACAGGCAAACCATCTTTTATTTTCCCACTGGTTTGCAAGTCAAAACTCATCTGTTTAAATTAGTATTGGCGAACGCGTCTTCTTTGTTTTTACATACAATGTTAGTGGTCGCCATCGAACGTAGAATCAGGAATTTACGAAACTGTGAAATATCTATAAGTTTTAGTTTAATGCTGTAGTTTAACGCCGTTGTGTTTTTTTGCTGATTTGGGAGAGTCTCTTCCAAAGAGTTAGAAAAGTCAAAAATACTTTAAAGAGACTTTCTATTTCTGTAAAGCTTGGAAAAGCAAAAACTTTTTTTGCGAGTCTCGCTAAAAACAATAGGTGTGAAAGACAATTTGCTTATAAAAAGACGTCATTTTCGTAGAAAAAATGGCCTCTTAGTTTTTGTTTTTTAATGTACCAAACAAGATAAATTCATATACCTACTTGATTGCATTTAATTCAATAGTGTGCAAATATTTTCTCTGGTTTTTTGTTTAAAAATCACCAAAAATCCCCTCTTTTCTATTTTTCCCATTTTCCCCCAGATAAAGGATAATTTTAGGTGCCTTTAAGTGGGGAAATCCCAGTTGGAAACTGATGAGGGGAATTCAAACCAATTTCATATAATTGAGTCGACACTAACAATAGAATATAAAATTGGAATGGGCTCGTTAATTGTAAAATCCACAGCTGTGATCAATAGCAATGTAATATTGCACAGGTGCGGAAAATGCTTTATTTATAAATATAAAAGCATACTTAGAATTCAATTTAAGAGTTTTGTCATTTAATGTAATGTTTAATTCGAATTTCCAATGGAATCAGAATGTTAGCAATCAACTCTGTGAATTTTCCATAGAGTTTCTCAATTGAAATATAGCTGACGAGTATTTCAATGAATCTATACTTGGTTTTCTAATCTCAATCTGTGTCCAATTCTCATCCGACAGCTGAATTCCACATTGTCATTTAATTTCAAATTGTGGTTTCAATGATCTTGATTTAATTTAGAGCTCGTCTTCTATCACGACCTGAATAAATCGTTATTGCTCGAACTTGACGCCGTTCAGGATTATTCCCGGTGTTTACAGTCTGTATGTTTCACAGCAGAGATGTACTGTCGGTTCACAAACTTTTACAATTTTATTTAATTCAAAGAAAATCGAGGAAGCCGCGTTCGTTC
This sequence comes from Gisinianus flammeolus, assembly GCA_034699125.1. Lineage (NCBI taxonomy): Eukaryota > Metazoa > Arthropoda > Collembola > Symphypleona > Katiannidae > Gisinianus > Gisinianus flammeolus. The sequence continues at coordinate 11,110 of JAIUND010004158.1, read as the reverse complement.
CCTTGATTTCCCGACACGAAATTCAAATTCCACAAGAATTCTTTGGATTTTTTTTCTCCATTTTCGAATTCCGAATTCCACTTTTAACTTTCAACTCTTTTCTTTTTGTATATTTAATCCTAACTAACTAAAATATAGCGAGATATAAATATTACGTAAAAATTATTAATACATTTAATCATAAAAATGGTATCTTCACCAAAACAAGTGGAACTTGCTAAAGAACGGGCTATAGTGAGAAAACTACACACTTTTTTAACAAATTTGAGACAGGAGTTAATTGACGATGTAAAAAAAGGCAATTCAGTTCTTTGCAATCACGAAACATTTAAAAAGTACGAACATATCGGAAAAAATATTGCAAACATTTGCGGAATTTCACTACGAAAAGTTGATCGTCTTTTAGTTGACAAGATTCAACCCGAAACTCCTAAAAAAATGGTAGACCAACTATTGAATGTACTAATCAGAATGTATCATTTATTAAAAGAACTGTGATGGATTTTTATATAAATAGAGAGTACCCCACCATTAGTGATATCTTAGAAAAGTGTCTAGAAAATCCAGAGTTTCCAAAAATAAAGCAAACGTTATTCCGAAAATGGTTGGTCACAAAATGTAACTTCAAATATAAAAAAATACACAGAAAACCAGTTTTCCTAGAAAGGAAAGATATTGTTTTACAACGACAAGTGTATTTATACAAGATAGAGAAATTTAGAGACAACGGGTATAATCTTGTTTTTACCGATGAGACATGGTCCTAGTACAATCACTCCCTTAGCAAATGTTGGCAACTTGTGATGTCTCCAGAAGAAATGGTGGAATTTCGAGAACTGACTCAAGATAAAATCCTCCAGAATATGAAAGGAGAAACGGGTAATAACCCTAATAACTATAAGAATAATAATTAAGCCTTACACTTATGACTTTTGTTCTCTAAATACTGTTTGACTCGGTGTATTGTAGGTGGATTTGCTGTGAAGGGCGGACAAGGCCGATTGATTATTAATCATGCTGAAGGCAAGACAGGATGGGTCAATGGAGCTGACGACGTGTTTAATTCAAAGAAGGACTCAGAGGATTATAATGCATGTATGAATCAAAATCATTGGACAGAGTGGTTTAGAAAGTTAATTGAGGTTGTACCGGACCACACTGCAATCGTGGTCGATCAAGGTCCTTATCACAGAGAACGGGTATGTTTGTTTTATATTTTATAATGTAATGTTTTATCAATGTCATCTTTTTGTATTTTTTCATGTTTTTGTATGTTTTGTATGTTTTCGTATGTTTTGCATGTTTTCGTATGTTTTGTATGTTGACGTATGTTTTCGTATGTTTTCGTATGTTTTGTAATATTTTTATTAGATTCCGGAGACGATCATGCCATGCAAGAGTTGGAGAAAGCCTAGAATAATTGAAAATTTGAAACTCAGAAAAGTACCTCTACCCACTGGAGTTCCCACTTTTGAGAAATTGACCATTGCGGCTCTGCTTGCTCTCTAATCTCAATTACCGGTTCAGACAAAATATGTCATTGAAGAGATGGCCGAAAAGTCGGCAAAGGATATAGAGGTACTTTGGCTCCCCGTAGGGCACTGCGAATTAAACCCTATCGAATTGGTGTGGTCGGAGGTAAAAAGATACATAGCAAAGAATAATAAAGACCTCAGTATGTCTTAAATTTAGCCAAAGTTGCCATCGCCCAGGTGACCCCTGAAAAATGGTCCAACTATTATGACGAGGCTTTTAGTTTTGAAAATATTATGAGAACTCGCGATGCTTTACTTGATGAGAATTTGCATGATTTATACTTATTACATAATAATAATAATATTGAAAATGATGACGATGACGACGGCGAGGATGAAGAAGACTGTATTTGTCACTGGGTTTTTCATTCAAAATACATTTTGATACAGAAACCTTTTGTCACGATTGTTTCATTCCATTTCTGTGTCACTGTGTATTTTGTCGCGAAAAACCCATTGACAAATCGCAAAACTCAATTATAAAAAACTGTTTTAGTTTCTGATTAGTTGCTGATTAGTTGCATAGTTATTACTTTAAATATTGATAGGTTATAAATTATAAATGTGTTATTGAATTTCAGTGTTGTGTACGAATTTAATTGTACCATTTTTGTAATGAACTATTTGTTGTACTTTTGCAATTATTAAAAGGAATTGGAAATTTAACCTTGACTTGAAATTACTGGTCATTTTTGTGGTATTTGCATTCATTCATGTTAACCCACTATTTTAGTTTAAATATACAAAAAGAAAAGAGTTGAAAGTTAAAAGTGGACTTCGGAATTCGAAAATGGAGAAAAAAAATCCAAAGAATTCTTGTGGAATTTGAATTTCGTGTCCGGAAATCAAGGAAACGAACGCGGCTTCCTCGATTTTCCTTGAATTAAATAAAATGTCAAAGTTTGTGAACCGACAGTAAATTGTGACTTGCATGCTCCAGTTTCAAAATTAATGGGAGGATTTCATTGTTATCGGACGTTTTAAACCGGGTTTTAAATCCCCCGTGGGAATTTTACCCCCTGTCCAAATATATCAAACCCCACACAGTTAAATACAACGCAAGAGTCCCATTTTTGTATGGAAATACAAAAATGGGACTCTTGCTGCAGTTTCTGGTTGCAGAGAAAAGATTTCAGATTCCAACCATTTAACTTAATTGATAAAACTGCAAAATAACAAACCAACCGGCGTCCAACTATGACAAATCATTCCGTTGTTAAAAGCAATAATTTTATAATTAACTTTTAATTTCAATTTTGAATCCAGGAATTCCGAGTTTAGGGTCAAAAATCAGTAATTTTTTGAAACTCGTCGTGAACTATAACAATATACAAAGTTTGCATGCCCAAATTCTTAATTTCACTTGGCCTGGGAGTTTTCAAGGAATTCAATGATGGACTCAAACGGGGGTCTATTCTCTGGTGAACTGTCCCAACACGGTAAAACCAATCCATCGAACCTTGACAAATCAATTAGAAAAACTTGAGGCGTGTTCAAAAAGTCGACGGAGTTAAAAAAAATAAGCAAAAAAAAAAGTTTTCCTATGTATATTTGATCTGTACATTTCCTGGGTCATCATCAAAGGGCGACTCATCCGGAATCCTCCAGTCAAACTATCAATGAATTCGGTCGTCCATTGTCGCTCGGGATACGGGACACAACCCACACTGTACAGTTCCCAAAGGACCACACCAAAACTCCACACATCTGACTCACAGGAAAATTTGAGATCCGTCAAACTCTCGAGGGCCATCCATCTGAATTCCCACACACGGAAACATCAATCAAATTATCAATTTCATATGGAAATAACGTATCAAGCAAAATCCTTTAATTTATACAACCTCCAGGGTAAAGGATCCTGACTTTGTTTCATATACATGGCATAAGCATGGAGTTGGCGGGACAGACCAAAATCCGTGATTTTAATGGTTCGATTGGTGGTGAGCAAAATGTTCCGAGCCGCCAAATCTCCATGAATTACCTGAAAACTCGTGGGAAAAGATTATGAAATTGGTGAATTTTGAACCAAACCGATGCGCGATGGACAAAAAAACGATTACATATTCTCAAAAATACCTTCTTTTCCGACAAAAACAGCATTCCTCGGGAGATTTCAAGTGCCCATTGGTTCAAAAGAGCCACATCAAAATCGTTCGTATTAGTGTAGCTATAAAACAAGGATAAAAAGCATTAAATATGTACATTTCGATACGACGAATTTTAATTACATTGATTCATTTCAAAAATCTGGTTGTCGGTGTCCTACTTTTGAGCCCCAATAATTTGCTGGCGATGCTGTTGAAGATAATCCAGCATATTACCAAGCTCACATAATTCAACAAATGCGTACACCAAGCCTAATCACCAAAGGAATCATAAATCTAATTTAAATCATTGTGTATTGAACTTCGTGATTAATGAGTTTTAGAAAGTCGCGTTGTTAAGTCGAAAACGGACGAAAATAAAATTACATTTGAGATTTGTGGATTTTGAATTTTGAATTTACCTCGCTTAAGATTTACAGTGCTCGCTCCAATCAAACTGATGAGATTTGGATGTTCACCCAAATACATCAGAATCTTAATTTCACTTAACAGTGCCTTAACGTGGACTTTCTCAGCTCCGACTTTCACCGTTTTCACAGCCACCGCATTCCCTTTGACACGTCCTCGAAGGACCAATCCAAAGGCTCCAGAGCCCAAAACGTCTTTTGTATCTGCACACGAAAAGGAAAAGGAAGATTTTGAACAATTATTTGAATTCTGATCAAAATTGTAAAACGTTGGTTACCGATTTCAAAATTGCTCTCCGGGATTTCATACTCCTTTGCATAGGGCTGAGCACTTGGGACAGAGTAGTCATTTGAATTTGCCGCGGACACGCCATTTTGAAACTCGATGATCTCCGCAGAAGACAGCACCTGTTCAACATCAAAAAGAGACGTTTGAGGAATTCATACAAACATTTGGTTAATTTGAACAACATTTTGGTTAATTTGAACAACATTTTGGTTAATTTGAACAACATTTTGGTGAATTCAAACGGGATTTTGAGATCTTTGAACAAACATTTGTTTTTTCACTCTATACCTTGCTCTGAAATCGAGCTCGTAGATAAAAGTAAATCCCAACAAATGCTCCGATGCACGAAGCGCAAAAAAGAAGCCCGCCCACCAATAAAATGAGCGTGTTCGAAGACTTTTCTTCCATTTTCAAATTTGGATCCAGTCGAGAACCATCTAAAAAAATTCAAGCCTTAAACAATTAAAACATTCCGGATTTTTTTTATCAACAAAAAAACCGAGGGAAAATCGGAAAATGAACAACAAAGACAAACCTGTCACGTTGATTCTCATGCTGGAGGTGAACCAGGCGTTGGACACGTAAAGTGAAACCTGACAGGAAATGTGAGTCATGGTAGGACTCAGCGTGATTTCCAGGCGGGAAAAATCCTCTTTTAAATCCATGTCTTCGAAAACTGTTCAACACATTTAAAGTACAAATATATTCAAGGAGATTTGGAATGATACGTAAATGATTTAATGATAATGAAAATTACAGGGAATTTTGTGGCTCTAATCGAGTCAAAACCTACGCAATTTCGTCGAGTTATCTTTGGATGTGGAGAACCACAAAATCGGAGCGACCATGACGTGCCTTAGAAAATGACACACGAAAACGACTTTGTCCTCCACATAAAAAGGTTTTACTAAAAGTTCTGAGCGTTTCTTTTCCAGTCGTAGACGAACAAAGAAGTCTGGATACCTTACTTTTTCATAGGGAACGGATGACCACACTTTTAAAGTGAAAAAACAAATCACGCTCCACGTAAAAAATCAAGGATTTCTAATACAACAAATTGGATGGATTATCTAGATTTAAACTGACCTGTTGTGACACCGGGGAATTTATAAGAGATTCCCTTCATGCCGAAAGTGAACTCGGTGTATTTGTACGTACTACCGGAAGTACAGAAACTGATGCCATAATTATTTTCTCGCTCGATCACGAAATCCTGACCGTCCATGTACCGAAACCCCACTTGAACGAAATAACTCAAATGCGCCATCGTCTATATTACAAACATTAAACATTAATCAACAAGAAATTTAAATATGTATAATTGGTATAGTTTGGCTTCATAAATATTTATATTTTCCTATACGAGAGTTCTTTGAGCTATTTTTTTTTGTTTTCAAACAAACCGGCAAGACGAATCCACGGCGGAGCTGAAATTCCTCTGCATTTCCGATTTGTCTCCCATAGGAAAAGAAATTTGCGTTGCTCGGAGGCTGTCTCAGAAAAAGGCACCTTAATCTGGTGGATCTTTCAAAATCCAAAGAGGATTCCTCATTCATTTCCGTGACTTCAAAATTTTGATTTGCATCTTTCGACTGATTTAAAAGGTCTAAATTGTACAGACCAGTCCGCTCGTTTTCTATATACAAAATAAAACAAACAATTCATCAAGTTTTCCATATACAAAAAATGCAGGGAATATTACAAAATGATGGATTTCCGAAAAAAACATGACACCAAACATTTCTGGATTTCACTTTCAATTTCAAACTTTCCCGCTAGTCCCGCTGGGGATTTTAAAAAATGTCCTTACGTGTTATTGGAAGGCTCAAGGATTCCCAAGGGAGACCCAATCTTTCATCTTGAATCAGGTTAAAACACTGAAATCGGAGGTCCTTCAAGTCCTGTCCCAGAATTGCATTCGACGTTAAAGGGAGCCAAAATCCTTCAGTTGGATCAAAATCACCTTGACTTGTGATGTCTTCACTCCGCCCGGATCCATTCCGGGTCATCAAGGTCACGGTCACAATCACATTTTGAATGTAGTGGGATGGTCTACAAGGGATCCACATCAGTTCATTCGTCATTTTCGGTTGGAGAGTCCGGTCATTTTGTAGCCAGGTCACGCGTCTTTGATCCAGCAACGGCTCTATAACGATGATAACAAAAAAACGTGCAGGAAATTCGCATCGCTATTTATAATTCTTTAATCAAATTAAAATCCAGTCAAGTTTCCTTGATTTAGTGGTTTTGTGCGGTTTTTGCTTTCAAATTTCAAACGAACCTTCCAAGAAGAAATAGAAATGCTGAGTCCGATTCAAAAACGGCTGGGCCAGTCCTCGAATGGTGAAACCAGCCGTTCGAGAATATGCAATTGGCTCTCGTAGGAGTTTCTTATGGAAATATTCATTCGCGTATTTTTTATACTCGTCCTTTTTCCTTTGGCTTAAATATTCGTTGTAGAGGGAGCGGATGCTTCGGACGGTGATGGTCAAATGGTAGGATTTGACGGCAGTGTGATGATTATGGGGATTGTGATGCGAACTGTTGACACTGTTTCTTTCCGGTGAGTTGAGAGCGTGTAATTCCTTCCAATAGAGCAAATCCACGGCTTCGGTGGGCTTTAATTGGACACAAAAGGAATAAAATAAAGGCATTTTTTGGCTAAATAATTATAATTATAAATAAAATATGAGCTTTGGATAATTAATTTAATTGGTTGGAAATGGATTACTCGAATTCCATCGTAGTCCAAATAAAGGTTGAAAGATGCGGAGCAATTGATGGTCAAATCTGAAAATATATAGCGCACATACATGATTTTGAAAATTTTGAATGCATTTTTAATTTAAAATGACGAATAAAAGGAAATATCATGAAGATAATGGCAAGAAAATGACAACATGACTCCTAATTCCTCTAAGACTTGTAATCAAACTGAAAAAAAACTAAGCGGCGTCAAACTTGCTCAATTTTGTGAAATTCGCGGTATTTTCTTATCCTGATTTCCAGTCATGGAAATATCTACATACTCTCTATCCAGATAAAATTTAATTTTAGTTTCGTGAGACGATTCATAGCGAGTGAAGTAGATCCGTACTCCCTCTGTGATGCAGTCCTTACGGATTGCGGGTAAGACACAGATTTGAATAAAATCTTTTTTTTCTAATTAAAAATCCCAATTCAGAATTCCGACATTCTGATTTCTACAATTAACTGGACAAACATTTAAAATAATAAAGTTAAATGACGTTTAAAAGGAGTAAAATAACAACACAACGCAATCATTGTTTTTGACTGTTGTTTTATTTATACACAGAGTTTGGTCTTCACAGTTCAAAATACAAAATACAAACACACCTGAAAACTTGTGAATGACTTTTTTTTATATAAGCCTTATGATTTATGATTATCAAATAGTATTAGTAGGTGCGCATATAGGTAATCATAATCGTGCTTAATGTTTAAAATACCAAAACTAAAATTAATGATAAATATTATACTTGTTGTGGATTCTATTTGTGCATGGAGTTCATTAGTGTTAAAGCACATTATGATGAAGACTTTGGATTTTTCATTGCACGTGAATTGGAAATGTCTCCACAAAATCATAATGTGTCCTAAAACTAAAATCCATGCACAAATACAATCATCATCATCAAAGTCTAATGGTTCGTCGTCGTCTTCTTCGTTATTATTGTTGACATCCTCATCTAAATTTTTATCTACGAGCCCGTCTCTTTGCCTCATAGTTATCCTCAAATTCAATTGCTCGATCACAAAAATTCGTTTGAGATTCGTCATACACTTGTGCAAGCTTCTTCTTATTATTTTTTCTTTTTCCGTAGGATGCGTCATGTTTAATTTAATACGATAAGAGATATAAACTACATAAGTTGTTATTTTACTCCTTTTAAACGTCATTTAACTTTATTATTGTTAAATGTTTGTACAGTTAATTGTAGAAATCAGAATGTCGGAATTCTGAATTGGGATTTTTAATTAGAAAAAAAGAGATTTTATTCAAATCTGTGTCTTACCCGCAATCCGTAAGGACCGCGTCACAGAGGGAGTACGGATCTACTTCACTCGCTATGAATCGTCTCACGAAACTAAACTTAACTTTTATCTGGATAGAGAGTATTTGGTCATTTTAAATGAACAGATTCAACGCCGCTCAAACTATTTACTTTGTATTTCACTGTGGCTGTTCATAAAGTGAGTTATTGTGTTAAAAGGTTAGTATCAAATGGCATACTGAAGATTACTTTTGTAAATGTCAGGATTTGTTGCGACGAAAAAAGGCTGTAACTTTTGTAATTTGCTCTTTTTATTTTCTCCACATATAAAAAGTAAAACGTTTTGGGACGAAAGACAAAAGATTAAGAAAAATCCTGTGTGTATCAACTTAATTTTATACTCCTATAATTCTATATAATTCTATACATGTTATACCTCCATATTCACCGCGGATCTGAAAGACATTTATTCGGACTTCCGCGCAACTCGCAGTTGTTCCCTCTTCACTCGAGGAAATGGATAGGGAGCACTTGGGTGTCTCTTGACCAATCAAGGAAGTCCCATCCAAGTCTCCATCCAAATTCAAAACCCTCACACCCCTCAAAGTATCTTCAATTGTATGGGTCGTGAGGCAATTGGTAATTCCCTGACTATTTCCATGCGTCACAATGGAAAGAAGGTGAAGACCGGAAATGACACCCACCAAATCCAAATAGTTGAATAGCGCTATTTTCATTTTGGGCGCACAATTTTAAACAGACCAAATGTGAAGAGTTCACTACATAGGAAAATCCAAGCTGTGTGTGTGGAAGCAGTCAAAATCAATACGTTTTCTCATTGACCAAAAGCCAAAGCCATGAGAATATGTAAAAAAAACTATATACAGTTTCCCACTGTCCAAAACACTCAATGTGCGGTTGCTTGTGCTTTTGCTTTTGCATTTGCATATGAAATTACATTGCAAAATGCTGTGGAGAATAAAATGAATGAATTTTTCCCTTTGGTATGTATTTTAGGCATGTGACGAGGACGACGGAAAGTCCAAGTTTACATATGCATTAAAAAGGTCAGGAAATTTTTAATGTACGTAAATGAAATAGAAAACGACCCAGACAGACATGTTGTATTTTGTGTATTGTGGACATTTCACACTCCACACACAGTTTTGAAAAAATACTTTTCCTTAAAGACCCAGAGACAAGAGGAAAATGTGGTTGAACTCAAGGAAAAAGAAGCCAAATAATTATGTTCCGTCGAATATATCGTCTGTTAAGTTCCCAAACGAACTAAGTATAATTATTTTCCTTAATTTGGTTGACCTGCTCCAAAGGTCAAACGGTTCAAGATGGGGCTTTGGGTCCGGAGACATTATTGTCTGCCATGACCTTTTCTGTCACCCTGAATTTTTTCACAATTTTACCCACAAAGACGGACGCAGTCGTAATAGCATTTCCGCAAATTAAGGAAAATCGTTATAGTTCGTTTGCGAACTTAACAGACGATATATATAATTTCCACATGCTACAAATACAAAATACAAAATACAGAGAATGTCAATTTCAGATTGGAGAGGAAGTTTCATGTTCAAATTTGAACGATGAAATTATAGGATGACCAAACAGCCACAGGCAAGGAAAATTTGTTGAGAGCTTTTGACCCGATCTCATTTCCGATTCCGAGAATTATATATATACACGATAAGACGCATTCATGAGGGCAAATGCTCTATAATGTTTATCCAAATGTTTATGGACAGAGTCCTGAGTCAAAGTCAAACTCATTTAAGTTAAATCCACAGAGTTAATAATGTAAATGTGCAAAGCAAATAAATGCAGGAAAATTTGTCAATGAAAACTGAAATTGAGATGCGTGGACGCAATCGTGGAAATTCTACTCATTTTTAAGTAGTAAAATTCACAGACTGCTTGTTATCACAATAACAATAACTAAACTTTTAAATTCTGTTAGTAAATATAGTTTGTGCGCCTAGAATTTCTTTTTACTGCCTTGCCGTATAAAATATTTGCTTTACATAATTTAAATTCTATCAAGTATATTTTACAATTAAACAAAAGTCTTTGACTTCTAAGTCGACGCCGCGCACGAGTGTGCACACAAATATAAATATTTGATTACGTACGACGCCGTTTGAATATTTCCGCTCTCTGTCGCCACGGCATTCTAGGGAGGTAGACATCTTATCTTGTGATGATCTTAAAAACAAATGCAAATCGAACACTTTCGTACGTTTGTGCAAGGTAAAATTTACTTTACTTTTGGATGTAGAATATGACAGATGATGTGTTTATTATGTACGTGAATATATTACATCGACAACAAAAGAAAATTAAAAAATGAATTAAAAAGCGAGGAGAAGCCCCACAATTTGTCCACCCACACGAAATTCACAAAAAACGCGGGAACGGCTTCTCGTTCCCCACACACGAAAAAAACCACCAACTTTTTCACTGTGTGTGTCAACGGTGAAAAAGACTTTTGAGAATATCCATCTACTTTTACAATATTTCCAACTGATTGGCAGGCGCAGGTGCAAGCACAGTTCAAAGTCATTGTCCTCACGTTTCCCAATGCCTTTTGAATTAGAGTAAATGAGATCTCGAGCCCTGTCAAAAAATAGTGTGAACGACGACGAAAATACCACAGTACAGATATTATGTTAGGGGCTGTCCACAAACTGAGTCAGCTAAAAAAGGCGATTTTTCGACCCCCCATGTCAGGTAACGTCAGATTTCA
>JAIUND010004157.1:0-12956 GCA_034699125.1 Gisinianus flammeolus | reverse complement strand
GAGAATATTCAAGGCGCTATAACTCTAAAACTAGGAATACAGAAACGGTCCCTTTTCTTACGGTCCTCTCCATATACTAACTATGGTATTACTAAGAATTACCTAGAATTAGAATTACCAAAAGCATCAGTAGGAAGAATTACTACGGAATTGGAATTACCAAAAAAGAATTACCCCCAAGAATTGGCAAAAAAGTATTTTGAATTTTTCAAAGCGGAAAAGGGGGAAATTTTGAAATTTCGGAATTAGAATTGGAACTGGGATTACCAAAAGAATTGGCAACAGAATTGGTAAGGACTTGGAATTAGCAAAAAGAATTTCAAAAAGAATTACATAGAATTAGGACAGTATGTACTCAGTACCCACTCCCATTGCATTCACCATTTTAATATTCTGATATGTACATAAATGCTAAATGCTAAATGATAAGCTTGTAAAATATGAAGCTCAGTGCACTTTTTTTACCCCTTCATTGTGAGCCATTTCTCGGATTACCAAAAAAAGTGGAATTATACAACACTGCATTTTTCTCAACAACTTTATCTGTTCGTCCGTATCTCTCTCGCTTTTGCCAGGCCCTGTTCATTCAAATATCTACTCTCGTCTCAGTCACAACTTCTCCGTTTCATTATCAATTAGTTTATTAATGTAAGTGTGTGTACTGTGTACTATATTACTATACTGCTACCAATGATAATTAAAATTCATAATCAAGCCAGTAAAAGTAGTACAGGACCGAAACAAAGGAAGGAAGGAAGTGTGAGACGGGAGTGAGAGTGAGGTGTGTGTGTTGTTTGTGGTTATTTATTTATATATGTTCTTAATTCTGACAAGGGGCTCAAATAATAATAATAATAATAATATAATCATCATATTTCAACATAATAGTAACAACAACAACTTGAAGGAGAAATAAATAAATAAACCGACAAACTACGACCACTTCTACATACCTAGGAAAAAGGACAAGAAAAAGTTACATATACCATATACACAAATATATACATCCTGGAAAATGGTATCCAGTAGAACAAAACATCTTCTACATTGTCTTCTTTTGACTGTTGTTCTGATCTCATTTGAAATTTTAGCTGGAGGGATAAGTTTTGGTGAAAAAGTAGAGGAAATTAACCCTTGGATAGTATATGGTGTACCTTTGACTCTACTTTTATACGTTTTACGACTTTTGACATTTTTAGCACTGCCTCAAGTTATTTTTAATCTTCTCGGTTTAACTTTGTACAATGCATTTCCCGAGAAGATAGTGTTAAAAGGATCCCCATTACTAGCTCCTTTTTTGTGTATTCGTGTAGTGACCAGAGGAGACTTTCCAGACTTGGTCAAACGAAATGTGATTCGTAATTTAAATTTGTGTCTCGACGTAGGTGTAGAAAGCTTCATAATAGAAGTAGTGACTGACAGACCGATCCCGGGTCTAAATGAATACTCTCGTGTTCGAGAAGTTGTTGTTCCTTCCGCTTATGTGACCAAAAGTGGTGCCTTGTTCAAAGGTAAAAAAGGGCATTGTATTTATTTGTGTACTCATCTTACTATTATTATCATTTAATTTAATGTATTTGTATATATTCAATATAAAAATGTTAATAAAAAGATAATTGTTGTAAAAAAAAGCACGAGCTCTCCAATACTGTCTGGAGGATGGTATCAACATCTATTCGGACTCAGACTGGATTGTTCATCTTGACGAAGAAACTATTCTTACGGACAACTCTATTCGAGGTATCCTCAACTTTGTCCTTGATGGAAAACATCAATTTGGCCAAGGAGTCATTACTTATGCCAATGATCAGGTTCTATATTGAATTCTTTCTTATGTATAATTGTTCATTATTATTAATACAATAAGGTATTGTTATAAGTTTTGTCATCATTTTATACATCATGATGTATTGACAAGCTTGTAAGCTTTATCATCATGAGATTCTCTTACAATTTCATTTTACAATATATTTTTCTTGTGCGTATGTATTTTTTTTCGTATAGGTGGTCAACTGGATGACAACACTAGCGGATAGTTTTCGGGTAGCAGATGATATGGGCAAAGTAAGAGCTCAGTTCTACTTGTTCCATAAACCCTACTTTTCATGGAAAGGATCGTATGTCGTCACTCAGGTACATATCTTTTAATTTTTAGACTTTGTATTCATTTTGTTTCGGTAAAATAATAAACTTCAAGAATATTTAGTTTTGAGTCAAAACTTTTGACTTTTGACAGAGTACAAACATGACAAAGTACATAGTAGTACATATATTCAAAAAGCTACACAAAAAATGCACAATTACATGATTGGTGTGGGATAATGTCAAACTAAAAATAAATTTTCAATTTTAACAGTACTTAAAATGTTAATCCCCATATACATAAGCCTACATGTACACACAATGTACTGGCATGCATTTAAATAATCAGAATATTATTCTAATGAAGAAAAGAAAAGTCCGTCCGTCACTCGTCTGCATGCATATACTAGTAAAAGTAAACAGATAAATTGTTATCCGTAATCTGTAATCTTATATTGATGTTGATGAGTCATAGTCAGTCATGTATTGTAATTTAGTCATACACAATTCTTCGAATGTCCTTGTCTTGTATGTCTTCCATGCACTGAGGTTTGATAACCTTTTAACTCTATACTTATTCTATCTAAAACTACTAGTGTTTCTTCACCATATGTATATCATTGGGAAAGAAAAAGGGATGCATAAATAATCAATAGGCGAATAGGCCCATCTGTTAAACAAGACAAACCGGCATTTGAATGAAATGAATGAATCCATGAATGAAGGAAAGGAAAAAGAGGAAGAAAAGTTTTTTTTTTTTAAATGTAATGCATTCAGACATTGCAGACATTTCGAGTTATCTCAAAGAGACTAATATTGCATATATTCGATGCAAAAAAAATTGTTTAAAAAATCTATTTGAAATACCAATGGTTTGTATTGTATGTCATATGTTTGTTCAAAATGGTGATAAAAATTATCTAACGATAAATATAATGGCACTGCAAAATATCCATGTTATTTGATTTTATCACTTATCCATTTCTATGAAAATGATAAAGGAATTTTGATTTCGCAAAAAGGAAAAAGTAGAAAGGAAATACATACATTTTAAACCTGGTGAATATGAATACGTAACACTTATAAAATAGATAGTAGGAATATGCATGTGCTATAAAGATGAGCACAACGAGGTTATGCACATCTAAAGTTGGAAGTACTGGTACTACCTACTTTATTATAAGAAAAGAAAGAAGGAAAATTCCCGCTTAACTAAATCTTTTCCGTCTAGACTCAATGCAGACGGTCTGAGCATGTTTTTTCCATGTAATAGTTTTGGCTCAAGATCTATATAGTGTTTTGTTTTACCAGTTACTGCCAGTTAGTCATAGTCTGTCATTTAGTCACGTTAAAGGTAAATGGTTCCAGATTCAGAATCCTCAAGCCAAAAGATTAAATAGAAAAGATTTTTAGTCAAGAGAAAAATCCAAGAGCTATATATACAAACTTTTTTTTAGTACACATGCACATGTATATATAATATATATAGATGATCTCTTACTTACATTTATGTTCACTCAATCAATCATCTCGTCCACAGATTTTTTCCTATGAGTACTTATTCTTATTTCTTGGGTGTTAAAATGAAGACGGATCTAAATTTTATGTAATGCAGACACATGGAAACAAATTCGTTTAGGTTTTTCCCTTCTTGAACAATTGTCGACGGAAACGTGTATATCGTGGAGTTTTATTTGTAAAATTGTAGTCCCCTGATTACGATTGTACTGCCACATTTAGCATATGGCAGTACATGTATTATGTATGTAGAATAAAATGGCAAGAAAATAAATAATTCTAGTCCCGGTGAAATGTGCCTTGAAATTCGGTCCTTCATTACTTTGTTTTCTCGTCGTTAAGTACTTAAAATGTAACATGATTGTTTGTTTTTGTGCTGCATGTCTTTTTCCCCGTTGTTTTGGTTCATTCGGGACATTCGGAAAAGCAATGGGAAATGTCAAAGATTCTACGTATTCTAATTCAAAATTAAAGGACTATGTGGGCATATATACTTTTACAGAAAACAATGCGAACCTCTATGTCTGTATACTCTACTATAGTCTGTATATTCTCCATGGGACATTCATTTTAAAACAAAAGTATTTAGGAGAATAACTTATTTTCATGTTGTCCGTGTTCCTCTTGTGTGTGTCCCGCAGAATTTTAAGTAGACAATATGAGAACGGGTATGTAAATAATAGACCTATTTTCGTTTGTAGATTGAGATGAATGAGTTTGAGTTAAGACGGACTACAAGAGTCAAACTTACGGCCTATACTCTTTTCAAAGGGCGGAACTGCGTTAAATATGCTCGTATTTTTTCCTCTCCGTACTTTTCGAGTCTTATTCAGTCTTCCGTTGATGTAGGCGCTCTCTTTCTTCTTTCCTGAATTATTAATAGGGGCAAAAGAAAAGCCTTCAATCCCCGTGTCGTGAAGCTCAACATGAGTATATGTACGTATACAGTTTTCTTCATGTTTGACTAGCGATAACTTTCGTCTTGCCTAGTGCAGTTCTGCTATTTCGGCAGCTTTGAAACGTCTGTCTTTCTGCATGTCTTAAGCTTGACGTTGTGAAATATTTGTAATATGTATATATGTGCAAAAGGTAAGGAGATAGAGAGTGGAGGAGAAAAGAAAGAGGTTTAGCCCGTGAAAGAATGCATAATGACTTCAAACTCCTAGTACAGGAAAGCCTTCAAGCGCTCTAGTTTTTTAGTTGCAGAAAAAAGGCATAATAAAAAAGGCAACAATACTGAACGCTTTTTTTTATAATTTACTTATAATACACACGTAGTGAGAAGTAAAAGACTTGCCGGTTCCTTTTGATGTTGTTAGATTCAAACGTTGTCATAAAAATTATAAAATTTACCAATACATTTATGTAGGTCTAGGTACATACTACTAGCTAGGTCTAGCTAGGTGCAGTGTGTGTAGCTAGTATCTACCGTTTAATGTGTATATTTTACATCTGCTTGGTCTATGGTTTATCTTGTCAAAATTAAAATTTTATTTCAATTCCTGGCATCCATCATGTAGGTCTTGTCTCTTCGCGTGTTCAAATTTGAATAAATTATTCATTCCCAAATACTCCGATTGGGAATACATCAAATAGTTTGTTTCAGAATTCATGTCAATTTACAGGCAATTTCAAACTAAAAAAAGTTATATGAGAGACATGAGAGCATAATGCGTACATACTTATGTAAGTCAAATATATGTATTATGCTCCTTTTATTTTATTTAGTACATGTCTATAAAATATGTTTACGTTCAATTGATTAAATATCTCAACTGTACCTAATATTACCACGTTCAAAATTTGTTTTCAAATAATATGCATAGACTGGACATACTAATTTGTGAAATATTTTATTCAGTCATGTATGAATTATTTCAATTCCATCGTGAATTCACTGTTATTGTACAAGGGATTTTTTCAAGTATGCACCATTGCCAACAGCTATATCTTTGAGTTTATTACAAAGGTATTTAAAGTACCCAATTCATATGTGCGTTCACTTTTTTAGACTCACTGGTAGTATAACTTTCATAACTGAGTTATTCAACTTACTACCTATACATGTACAGTGTATTACATCTATAGCAGGTACAAGTATAGTAGGTAGGTATTACCTACACATGTACGGAGAAAGGGAAGATTGTTTAATAATCCATTCCATCTGCACTTTCTTAATAGATTTACAAAATACCCTTTCGAAATAACTAAACTGTCATCTGCTTTAACTCTTCCAAATGGCCAACATTCTTGGCTTGCATGTAAATACATAGTATAGGTGAAGAGGACGGTCCGATTGTATGTATACTATTGTATACCTATATTATTACCAATAATATGCCTCTATGTATGTGGATTTTCTCCAAACTGAAGCTCACAATTTCAAGGCCAAAACCAACTAACTCACAAACGGGCTAATGGAATCTGTACGATACGAATATTTCCCCTACCTCTTTTCCTTATGATAACAATGACTTGAATTGGAATGGGAATATTGCCAAATCATAGATATTCTACATTTACATAGACACTTTTGATGTAAGCACTGACGACACGAAGCTGATAAGCTGATTATTCAGAGTTTCAATAAATTGTTAAGTAGTTAATTTTTGAATCGCTTACCCAGTAAACTTGACAGTGCACGTCGTTTATAACTGATTGTCCAATACGGTTTTACATTATTTATATACGTGCAAGAAATCCATTCCCCTAGTTTGTCTGTGAACTTTGGTACTGAGTAACATTTTGTGTTACACTTTACACGTACCGAGGTAGGTAGTAGGTAGGTACTACATAACATAACATACTCATCTGTATTCTGCAGATTATGAATTTAAAAAAAAAAAAAACTTGAAAGACAAGCAAAGAATCGTTCAATAATCAATATTATCAAAATTCTTGACATGGAAAATTGTTTATGGTTTAGAGGGTTTTCTTTTACTAAATGCGAATTGCGTTACGCAATATCTATGAAATTGTGCGGTTGTAAAGATGGCTGTACTGAATTAATGGGAGTTGGAATGGAGTAGGTAACTAAAAATAACATCTGCATTTGTGTTTGTTTGAACTAATGGATTGCAGTAATTTCGAGAAATTATCTTGAGTAAACTCATTTCATTTGTATTTTCAATATATGCATGCGCGTTTGTAATTAGGTGTTATCTCCAGCATTAGTATATAGGATTATTATGTACGATATTATTGGAAGAGCACAGGAATAGGGGTATAAAATTCGAAAATTACATTCATCAACACTACAAGTTCCGGCAATGCATTATTACTTAAATACGTAAATATATGGAGAGGATTATAATTTTAGCCCGTAGAAGTTACGATCCCGCAGGTGTTTTCCAGCCTTTGATATTCATATATAACAGCATCTTAAAATTACCATGTGAAAATCTGCCAAATCTGTATGTCCCATCTCATTGTGACGTGTAAAGTAACACTTGACTTATATACATATTGCCAAGTCTCTCCCCGTGTGTTCTTGTGAGTTGTACATCTTGTACGAGTAAAATTGATCTATTATTAAATATGTGGATCGATCCATTGGTGGAAAGGGTTCATGTGTAGTATGTGTACATGTGTTAATTGGGAGGGAACCAGAACGTCATTTGAGCGCTGCAAAAGGTGATGATAGATATACAGGACGATAGATCTTCAGTTTGTCATGTGTTTATACGTACTGAAAAATGTACCTTATTTACTATTTATGTTGTGCTCCATCTGTTATGTCATTTCCAGCTGCAATTAAGTGTCTATACATATGATTATCACAGACACTACATAGGTCAGGAGACAAGATCATTGTTAATTTTCGTCAAGTCATTGCTAATTAGCTTCTCGCGCTCTCGCTCTCTTTCATGTACATAAAGTACATATTACCCATGTACAATGTGTAATTTGAGTAACGTCTATTCCAAAGTCCAAGGAAGCCTCAAACAAGACTTTTCTGATAGGCCCATAATAAAGTTTCGTGTAACGGTCATCACCTATTTTGATGATTCTCGAAAATTGACACTCAGGAGTCGTCAGCTATATAGACTTAGGATTTAAAGTAAACCGACGTAGCCTAATACTCCTAGTTGTCCTAGTTTAGCATTTTCGTGATTATTTCATGTTGTAAAAGTACATTTGTCGACATTAGACGTTATTCATATATGAATTTAAATAGGTCATAATTATCGGTACTATGCGATAAAGTATTATAATGCGATAGTTTTTATCCAATCTGAAAATTTCGTAATCTATGTTTTTTCATCCTCCGTGATTATACCTACGAGAATTAATATTAGTATTGGGGCCCTTGTTGCTTTCTAGCCTATATGTATACTTTTATTTGTACACTGTTTCGAGTTTTCTTTTATTGTCTCGGTGTCTGCCGCTGTCTGTTTTCACATTCTCTATTTAACAATGGGCAATATGCATAGTGGAATATGTACGTAGTGATGTCTGAATTTAAATGTATTGGAGTCTGGAATTTAAAGTGTATGCACATTATGCATGACTCGTCATTATAATACTAATGATTGAAAAACCTCCATTATCATAGTTCTATTTATATATATGAAAAAACACAGCTACCTATGTCAAAAGATATTTAAAATCTGAATTAAAAGTATTTACTAATATATAATAATTGGTATTCCACTATTCCAAAGTATTTCCAAAGTATATTTGTATACATGTGTGTATTATTATTCAATTGTCCTGCTTCCTCTTTGAACTTCACCGATTTGTTTATTTAGTGTATGTATATAAAAGAGTGCCAAACTTAAATATGTGAGTAAATGAAATTAAATAAGATGACAAGTAAGACTTGGGAGGATTTCGAGGTTCAAAATTATTATTAGCAAGTGGCGAAGATTTTGACAAGATATTTGAACATGAACGTGCTCAAAAACAAAAAGAAGTGAACTCCGTGTCGTCTCACTATAAAATACTTTTACTTTCCTATATATACATGACGGGGACAAACAAAAGGCTTTTTATTTCGAGTAGTGACTCATTTAGTGGGAATACGTATATTACATACGGACTACGTGCCAGTGGACTAAAAGTAAACAAAATAAATAATGTCATGAGGACCACTAAAAATCAAAACACAATGACATGAAAAATGAAAATTTGTTAGTTTGAGTAGTTTCTTGTCCTTGCAAAGATTTCTCTCCATGAGTAATGATTAGTAATGAACAAAAGCGTAAATTAATATTGTATTCCAGCTCATGAGCTTCCTTCATTTGTACTTAATTTTATGTGCTTCCTTTTTTACGTTGGTATATATAATATACTCAAGTACGACGTACGAGTGTATCAAAAGGGATAGTTGGAAATGATCTTTTATTTTACAACGTTCTTCATCCGAATTAATCATCATTTTTTTATGATGCTGATGATGATGATAAGTGCCGAGAAAGGGGACATTGAAAAACAATAGTATGTACAGGATATGTGTAGCAGAGAACTTTAGATTCAAGTTTAACCATTCATTATTTAGCAAAATGCGTGAAGGCAGAAATTGTCCACTGTTCTTCTTTTATTCAGAATTTGTTCCGTGATCAAAATGGCTCCTAAATATGTACTCTTCTATAGTCTGTCCTTAGTTAAATCCATTTCCCACTTAATAGTAGTTTTAAAATTTTAATTTTACTATCCCATAAAACTCGTGTAGTTTTACCATGTCAAGGATTAAGAGCATTAGCATTTTACTTGTTACTTGCTACTTGTATGTCATTCTCTCTTGAATAAGGCAGAATTGGATATGATTTTTTCACTAATCGTTACTTGGATAAAAAGGTTTAAGGATTTTCATGTGGTTGCATTTGAAACGTTTAAACTTGTGTGTGAGTTTAGTGTGGATTTGTTATCCCATTTTCTTGTATCGTACTACAATTCGGCAGACATGTTTTTTTTTGGGGAACAAAGTTCTTGGGTATAAAGGGGCAGCGTCTTCCATTGCCTTTCCTTGTTCCTGTCTGTATTCCTTTTCAGGAATATACTTTCCCCACATTTCCCACATTACAGAAAATTGTCCGCTTGGTTTTGTCTTATTGCATAACTGTGGCTAGGATAATAAAGGGAACTGATAAAAAAAACTGCTCGTGCATAGTGCAATGCCCTTATCATAATAATTATTTGAACCTTTCATGTCAAGGTTCTTTTTTATGGATTTGTATTGGCATATTACAGTTTCTACGGAATTCATGTTATGACTACATTATATTTGTCTGTAAATTATTGTAATACGTACATAGTACATGTTTTATCTTCCCAAGTTGGGTACATACTCCACATACAATATGTATATATATATATATGTATTTATTTATTTATTTATTTAATTAGGAAACGAAATTGAATTATCAGACACGCGGGAAAGAATATTAAAAAATAGTACATATTGATTAAATGCTCTGTAGTTTGTAGTGAGTGTATGTACACATAATTACACTACAAGCAAGGTTTTACGCCCGCTTGTCGGTATTGCTAATTTAATGCTAACATTTTCATTTGGGCAAAGCAGACAAACTGTGTCGCCTTCACCTTTCCTGTCTTTCATGTGTTTGCGTTTGTATATCGTTGATTTTCAACTTCCGTCCCTTTCCGACTGTCAATGAAATTCATTGAAAATTCTCTGTCTATTGTAGTCGGTTGGTGTGAGAAGCCTGTACCGACAGTGACTAGAGTCACTCTACGTGTACTGCAGTATGTAGTTGGAGTACATATAGATAGAGTGCTAGTCTGGTATATTCATGGAGTATATAAGCTATTATTTCCTGTTTTTTCATGGTGGCTTGACTTGGCTCGATAGTTTCCATTTCCATTTATGCTCAAGTTCACTAGAACGTCATTACACTATGATTAAACTTTAGGGTAATTACAATATATATTCACGAGTTTTGCAATAAAAAAATTGAAAGGAAATTGTATGAAAACGTTACATACTTAAATGCAATCTAATTCAATTCCTTTTCTTTCTCTTTTGTTTTATATTCTCAAAGTTTTTTGTGTTTTCATTTGCCATAATTCAGCATACAGAACGCAATTTTGTTTTTAATATGAAACTGCGATGAAAAAACTGTGATTTTATGACTTGGGATGTAGAATTCGTTTTGCAATAGATTAAAAGGGGGGAATTTTGTGTACTAACATTATGTCAGAATAAAATATAATTTCCGTTTTCTCCGGGAATCTAAAACTTTTTTTTTATATACCGTCGACTTTTTTTTATTGTTGGAAACTATAGGAAAGTATACATACACACAAAGCTCGCCAGGAAGATATAAACATGGAAGGAATATGTAGGACTTTAGGAATGGATTGAAATGGAGATGAAATAGTTTATACATTAGGCGTAAATATTGTAAAAGAGTAGGATTTTGTGCTGTGGGGGCCTCGTCTTCTTTTCCATGTTTTTCCGCGTCCTTGTCGTTACTTTGGGTAGAGAAGTTAAACGAAATCCTCAGACCTCAAACTACAGAGTATACAATGGATACTATCCATCCTTTTGCATGTCAGCAGTCTTTCAAAATAATCAGTCAAATTTCCTTTCCATGTGTGTGTAATACTGTATTACTGTAATACACACTGTGTATGTAACGTTTTTCTATCCTCATACTTCCGTTTATTCGTATATTCAAGCAGTAGAGCAAAAAACGCACCGTGTACACGCATCTGTATTGTACACGCACCATTTTTCAATCACATTTTCCTTGAATTCCTATATTAGCTTAGGTATTATTTACTTTGTACGTAAGTAGTAAGTACTACTTCAAGTAGTACGTAGACGTAGACACGTAGAGAGTAGTACTACAGTGAGTATGTTGCGAAAAAACTGACAAGAATTTCTTACGACTACTTGGAATCTTTGAGGTCTTCTTAAATGTATGAGTATTGTAGAGTGTGGATGATGTTAAAAACTGCATTTGAAGAGAGTATTGGTGGAATGCTATTAAATCATATTATGCATGTGTATATAGTATATATGTAATATGTATGTACATAGGCAGTTAGGTACTAGTAGGTAGGTATATTTACACTTCAAGTGACTATTGTTATTGTACACCATACATACGAACGTCCTTCATTGTACATTTATGAATTTGAAGTTTAACGATTCCGTGTCTGCGGGGAAAATTTTTTTACTTCCTTGCTGGCTGGTGTTTTGGGGAATTGTGGGAAAGTTTAGAGGGACTTTCTAGGGACCAGAGGCGTTGAGGCGTGTGGCTTTTATATTATATCTCGTTTGCATCTTTCATGACGAATGTCAAAGGCTTGCTTTTTGCCAATGATAAGTAGTTGAGCATTCAAAGTATAATGATAATATGAATACCGTGTATTCATACTTGAGAGAACACAGGAGTGCAGGAGTATGCACGTACTTACATGTCCATGTCATGTTGTTGTATAAGCTGCTTGAAGTGGAGAACGATTTAGTGAAGTTGTATAATTTTGGTAAGATTTTATTTTCTCGGAGAAGGCTCTTCTATTTGATAATCATGAGCGTGAAATAGGTTTCCTCTGCCGGTTGATGTCATTTGAAGGGTTAAATTGAAGCATGTAGACTGTAGACTCTACATTGTAGAGTGTATTTGTATATGTGTCGTTGTCGTATATATCTGTATCTATTGTCATTTGAAAATTTGAACGAAATAGCATGCTCAGGACGACAAATAATAACTTGAATATTGAATTATGTGGGACGGCATAGACTTTTTTTTACCTACAACTAATACATCAAGGTATGTTTGCATTGTGCATACAGAAATATGGAGATAGAGAAAACGCTTGTCAACGTCAGGTTTATTGTACAAGAAAAGAATTACGACTTTTCAAAAGACAGTCCCTATGAGAAAAACGTTCTCTCGTCTGATTTCCTGTTGTGAATGTTTCGTAACATGTGCATGTTCCTCGTGTATTGCTCTTGCAATAGTTACCAACACAATAATGAGAGTGTCTTGGAAAGTATGAGTCATTGCCTTTCAGAATTGGTGCTTTTACCGCATGACCTGGATGTCAATAAATAGTAACTTTTTATAAATGACGTGCACATCGATTTTGGGGACCAACTTGGACAATGGCCATATCGACAATCTCCGAACGACCTGGAAGACTGGTGAAGGGCTAATTGTAAAAGGATGTCCTGACCTTTCGAAGAAAATGGGATACTCCAAAATATCCCCATGCGTACATGTACTGTCCATGTGAAAAAAAAAAATTTTTGACTTTATTTGAAAACGGAGCGAGAAAGCGGAGCGACTATGTGATGCCCTTGGAATTTGGAAAGGAACCAAGGCAAAAAGCAAAAGGTACAATTCTCCACTGTTTCAAAGCAGACACATCGAGCTTCCAAT
>JAIUND010004156.1:0-12966 GCA_034699125.1 Gisinianus flammeolus | reverse complement strand
GGGATGGGATATCATTCTGTTTGGTGGGATGGGATGGGATTGGGATGAGAAAATGGGAAATCGCTCATGCCTGATGTGTACAGTGTCTACATTGTACCTGTACACCCACAATTTAAGCTCTGTCAGGAAATAAACAATAAACTCATTGACAGCCACTACATTCGAATATCTGAATCCCAATTACATTCAACTAACACAAGATAAAGCAATGATAAGGAAATTTTCAAACTCGAGTCCTTTCTCATTAGAGACAATACACTATATATTCAAAGACATGGTTATACAATGACTGACTCAAAACATTGATAATTCTCGACAATTAACAATAATTATTATTATTATCGTACGGAAGTTGAGCAGTCTAAATATAACAATTCCCATTTCAACAAGGTTACAGAAGCTTCAATATTTCTCCAATTATCCCATTGCTATAAATGATAAATATCCTGTCTAATTAGTGTTTAGATTTGTTTCAATTTGAAAATGAACGGTATGAATTCCTTCACTGTCTTGCTCCATGTATAAAGATAAAGCCTAACTAGAAGATTCAAACCAGTATGTACAAGATGAAATGATAGAGAGAAAAAAGTAAAGCACGAAGACACTGTCGAGCATTTGACTTGGAACTTGGAACAAAAATCATGCCGACTCTACAGTACACACACAAACACACGGTACTAGCCATCGTCGTCCATAAGAAATCTTAAACTTGACTCCTAAAGGAATGTTACCTACACACATTCAAACATTTCAACTTATTGTTAAAGTACACTTACTACACTTGCCTTGCATACTAGACATCATTTTATGCCCTGACATGCAGTTTCACATAAGAGAATTGTCATCAAGTGATGGCACTTATTCAACAACAGAAATGTTTTGTTTAAAACCAAAATTTTATACATTTTATTAGTTGCATAAAAAAGGAAAATTAGTTACTTAGACTGTACATTTGAATTGCACGTTAAAATCTTACAAAATTATTGCACATCCATTTTAAGAGAAAAATCAACAAATCCAAATCAAGCAAGTGTAAATCACCAATCACCTTGTACCTTCCTCATTGAATTGAATTCATACACGCTGGTTACTCTCGTCAATGTCACGTCAAAGCCAAAGTTAGAGAAAAGAGAGAGAGACACTATTATTATTTCTCGACTATGCGTACATAGTTTTATACATGTAGTACACTAAACAGTGTGTACGCTGTAATATACAGACTTTACATACACTCTATGAAATATGATTATGTTTTCGTGTCAACTTGTTGGGATTTGCGTCGTACTACTCTTATTTCTCCTGATAAGTACATTGATCTTGTTTGATTTATTGCATGATATGAATCCACCGTTGCAACCAATTCCATTGAGAGTAT
Source organism: Gisinianus flammeolus (assembly GCA_034699125.1). NCBI lineage: Eukaryota > Metazoa > Arthropoda > Collembola > Symphypleona > Katiannidae > Gisinianus > Gisinianus flammeolus. Next base: position 11,591 of record JAIUND010004156.1, on the reverse strand, counting down.
AGACGACAGACTTTCTATCTATAGGTAGTTTATTCTGTAGAATTGGTTACTTATGGAGTACGACTCAAGTTGCTTTATATTCAAATAATTCACATGTACGTTTGTGATACAATTAGAATTAGAACTTTTTCATGTTTTCCATGTGGTGTGTTATGGTTCCCCCTTATTGTTAGTGAAGTATGAAAGAAAATCTGTACAGTGTTCTCACAACTAAAATGCAACAGAAAAATTGTCATTTGTGTAATGATTAGTTTAAAGAAACGCAGGAATGAAAAATAGTCACGTCGAGTATAAAATCTTCAACGCCTTTCAAGAGAAGCAAGTAAAAACAACATTGATAAAGTCAAACCAATATCATCCAGCATATGTATTGATCAGATTGAAAATAAGGTGTGATCACGATCTGTAGAATCTGTCCCTGTTTCACCTTTCGGGAAAATGATTTATAAATCTCAGTATTCAAACAATTCCCAATTTGCCTTCATTTTGTATTCCAAATAGTAAACTAAATAGAAATGGTTAGAGTAAAACGAGGCCTGAATATTGTAAAAAGGTTGTCTGATGACAATATGATTATTGTGTAATATACGGATGAAAAGGTCCTCACCCTGGAATTTAATGAAACGCTCAGCAGCATTTCATTATTAAATCTAAATGGGTTTTCTACCTTTCTGTACATTTTAGACAAACTGTATACACATTCTATAACCTTTACATATTTTTCTTGCTTCATGTTCATTACAGAGTCACAGAGTGAAACAAACACACAGCACTCATGAAAATCGCACATGAAATCAGGGTCAATTTTTATTATTATTCCATTCTGTCAATTCTTTTCACCTCTATAGTCCTCCTAATACAAGCGTGAATGATATGTATGTATGTACGTATGTACGAGAGAATGTATGTATGCATATATACATACATTTATTGCTTAGATCGTAGACCATGTACAATAATTTCGTCATCAACATTTTTTATTGTTGAGTGTGCTCCTACTTGTTCTTGCTCTTATTCTTATGTATGTGTGCTGTGTGTATATACACACGCTTTAATCAGTTCACAAATTTTCTACAATGACAACGACAATCCCCAAGTAAAGGTAAAATAAAAATGTATACTTTACACTGGGTACGCATATGCATACAGTACATAAATTAAATGTTAACCCTGAAAGTAAAATCAACCTTTGATTTTGAAATTGAAGGAAAGACAAAAACAAAATGTCAAACAATGAAAAACTTCATCATTTACCACATTCCAATCGGTACATCTTTCTCATTTCTTCTACTTAAGAGAAACATTTCATTTTAATCAACATGTTGATGATACTGAAAATCGTAGAACATTTTTCATGCGTATTTAATGCTGCTATTTTTACATTCGAATGTGATGAGCACTCTGGATTAATGTAGATTAGTACTCAAACTCAAATGATTACATGGGAAATTATATTTCTGTTATACAAGTGGAACTTAAATTGTGGCGTGACTTAACCTGTTCATGTTTCGGAAATTACAAAAGCGTGTGAGCGTGAGGGCACAACAAGAAGAACAACATACAAAAAAAACATATTTTCCTGTCAAAACTTCCCCACACTGACTTTGTGCAAATTGTTAATATGCAAATCTACACATTATTAAATTACATAGTCACAAAAAAATCAGAGCTTTTTTATATGCTTCGGAAATGAGATCAAAGAAAATCTCAACGTAAAATCCACGAGTTTGACAGTAATACTATTGTTGAATACTTTAAAGTTGAAACAATATCGATTCAAATTTTGTACATTCATATACGAAAATTGAGAACTGAATTTTTCACTTCCTTCTTCTGTACAATATTTAGATCACCTCTACAAAGATTAACTCAAATCACCTTCACTAAATAGCTGCCATAGCTATAAACATCAATTGAATTTTACAGCTACTTTCCCTGACGCAAAGGTTGACTCCCATAGATTTGTGATAGAAGAGAATATTGGCATCCTCCTCAAACTCCGAACTTTCATCCATACTACAAATGACTACCCACATCAAATCATCATCATAAAAATGGTTGGTTACTGCCACGATGATTCCTATCTCATCTTTATTAACCTACGAATTTATATGGAATTTCCCCCACGTCTGAATACACATAACTTAACTACATCATTATAAAACTGCTGATACATACAAGCAAATTATATTTGTTATAGACATAAATAAAAATCAGGAGAAAAAAAGAAATTGACAATTGAAAATACGTTTCTTGTCCTCCTATCTCTCATCTCCTTTTGTTATTTTTTTACTAAGAGACCATATGAATATGTATAGCAGTGCAGAATGAAAGCGATCAAGTCTACCTCAAGTCTAGTACTGTCTGGTGTCTCACTCATGTGTCTGATTTAAAAATCCATGTGTACCATAATAATAAATACTGCACACAGACACATACACAAACACTATAGTTGAACATATGTACACATGCTAATTGTATCCGTATCCCATTGGTACTTTCTGTGTTGAGCTGTTAGCTGTCCGTCCGCGTTTTCTCTCCAAGTCAATTCACAATTCGCACAAGTCTCTTTCTTTCTCTCTCTCTCTCCCTCTCATCGAAAGAAAGATAAAGGTGGAAATGCTTTTGTTCAGACACAGCTTGTGTGTAGAAAAACCATACCATACAAAGAACTGACCTAGATTTTCCTTGTAAACATAATCGCACATCTTTTCCTCTCGCGATTAGCACACTATACTATATCGTACATGTACAGTACTATATGTACCTTCCCTCCTCCATCACCTTACTATAGAGTACGTTATCACAATTCATACCAGACTCTCGGCGTTTTATTGTTATTCTTATTACTTACCTTACTCACTCTACACTATCTACGCTATGTGTATTCTCCATATTATGATACGTAAAGTTAAGCAGTTCTCCCACAGTCTCAATCTTAACAATATTTAAAAAAACCTTAATAAAACGTCTCTGCCTTCTTTCATATATTCCCAATTCACATAAATAACTTGTTCTTAACTATGAAATCTACTGGTCCACGTCCTATAATATTGCATTAACCATGTATACGTATACAGTATGTACGCAATAGTACGCATCTCTCTAATTGTAAAACAAAAAAAAGGAAACGTTTCTTTTTTACCCGTGTTGAGAGTGAATATCATAGAGTATTCAATAGAAATACATATCTAAATCTAATACTAATGGTGTACATTCAAATTTTGTACGTTCGAGAACTTTAGTTGAAAGATATTACAGACTAAAACTACATCGTCACACTACAACAAACTTTAATTTACCTCTTTTTGCATACAAGAACAACAATCTGAGCATTATATTTTCCACATACTACATGAACCACTTTAAAAACTTTGAAGTCTATACTTCTCGTTTACAATTAATTTTCCAAGTCGGCGTCCAAGTTAAAAATTTCCAAAGGTATGTGATGCATGCGAATAAAAGAAATGCTTTGATGACTTTCTAGGCTTGACTTTAGAGCCTGTTTTGTTTTTTATTTCATTTTATGCGTGTGCGTCTGTGTACACTGTATACACAGTAATACACACTACATATATCATCTACACATGGATTTTTAATCTAAACTATTTTACTATTTACAAATTACAAATGCGGAAAACGAGACCTCAAAACTTCGAAAGAAAAAAAAACACGCTTAAATACATTTCGCATCCTCTTTGATTTTGTCGTTCGCCTAAACCAAGTCTATTCAAAAATCGTCTCTTTACTCATTTTCTAACGTTTACTGTATAATACAAATACTCATAATACGATGTAATCTTGCAGATATTTCGCACCCAATAAGGATAAATAGAGAAAAAATGTTTTTAGCAAAACATATAAAATACACAGTAATTTCAGATCTGATTTCTCATGCCTGAATGGTTGTATTCTGTTCTCACAAAACATAAGTTAATAAAATAAAAGGACTGACAAGGCGGAAAGTTAAAAATATTGCCAACCAGATTTCACTTTATGTAATTTAAAAGCTCATAGATACGTCAATAAATGGAAACTATTGTGCACACACGCCACCCACACACACACAAACACATAATAAAATACAAATACACACACAAATAAAATTTCGAAATTATAACTTACACATGAAAAACTGAATAGACCCTACTTCACCCTGCCGGGAATTTTCAATTATAATACGGTGTAAAATTACCAAACTTTCTTCCTGGAATTTTGAAGTTTACGCATTGTCATCGAAATGACAAGAAGAAAATTCGTTTGAAATGTGAAGTCACTGTATTCCTTGGAAACCTAAGAATCATCCAGTGGATCCATTTGATGAGAGATTGTCATTAACTGCAAAATAAAATAGTTATGGACAAAAGTCTTAGCTAGTGCCTTCTGCTTTCCCCCTTGACTTTCATTTCTATGTAAGGGTGGTAGTTGTTATTATTATTATGATGTTGATGAGGAAGAAGATGGGAGATGATCAAACGCCCGTAGATATTTAAGTTCTTTTGTTGAAGAGCTCACGCTTATTTATTACTTATATTTATTTGAGGGACTCGCTTCAAAACCAACAACTTCCTCTCTCGACTCCTCTCTGACGACTCCCTATTCCCTATATATTTATCCAGGGAAAAAGGACAGGATATTTCCTTGTCCTTTTCCTCATCTCTACTTTTTCCATAATACTATTATTATTACATATGTACTTGTATGAGGGTATGTAAATACCCCTCACAATCTATTATTCATTTAATTAACCTGGAGTGTATAGAATTCCAAGTACAACTACTCCGGTCTCAGTTCAAGTTCCAGAGACCCGTTTAATGTTTGAAGTAAATAGAGTAAATAATTGAATGCTATCACACAACATTCTTCCGCTCCTTGTCATCATCATCCCACAACATGGTTTGCTTCCGCCTGGAGTCTTCAATGAGTTTTCATTTCCTTTCCACCGAATCACCATCGAACGAAATGGAATAAACACATTGCACACGCAAACCTTGAATTATCACAATCAGAAGCCATATGAAGCTTGCTCTCTCTCTCATTGTGTAAAAAATTGTGGGGTACTGTATGTACATGTATTATTACGTACTATACGTTTTCTACGTTTCTTGTTACTCTCACTATTCGTTTGAAAATCAAACCATCCTATAGTTAACTCGAGTTGAAAACTCACGTTTTATTCTCTGAACGAATTGTACAAACTACATACATATGCAACTCATTCCTGAGTTCCACGCGAATACATAAGCTGTCCATTATGTAAAGAGATAGTGAGACATTCTTTCCAACAAATTTCCCTCGACATCAACTTTCTATCTACTATATCCTTCAAATTCTCATGATCATTTCATACACTCACTCTGCTCACTAACATGGGAGTCACAAACTCGCATCAGAAAACAACGACCTACAACCACAAATTACAAATTTACTCCATTTGAAATTCAAGAGAAATCATAAGGTTTTTGGTACCTTTGACTTGTAAGTAAACAAGCTTTTTCAAAATCTCTCGTACCTACACACTCTCAATTCGACAACGTTAAATTCACCCGATTCAACGTTGGATCCAACCGTATTCACGGTTGAACTCAACGTCAAAGAGGGCCTACAAAACTTTTTGTTAGACTAACTATTTCACAAATTGTTAAAGATTTAACCTTAAAAAACGTTGAATAATCAACAGTACAGAAACGTGGAGTCGACAAGATAGAACATGTTGAAAGTACCTGGTGAGAACGTAACTTTTACAATGTTTCTTTTGTTGTATGGACGTTACTCTACTGCTAGTTCAACGGTGTGCACGTAAATATGACATGTTAAAAAACGTTCAAAGTAAATTATTTTTCGTTGATTCAACGTTGTGCAAAATGTTAAATTAATGCCCTTGCACCGTCCAAAATACATTTTACATAGTTACATTTTTCATTCATTAATTTTGTCTTAAATGAATTTATTTATTATATTTTTATTACAAATAAATCTTAGTATACTGACAAAAATTAATATTGAATATATGTAGATTATTTAATACAAATTATTTTATAAAGTAGGAAATTTTGGTGATGTGTACAGAAAATAGATATATATACCGGAAAAACTTCAACAAAAATATGAAACAGCTTCTGCATTCGAAATGTTTCTTCTTTTTTTGTTCGCCATAAGAGATCCAGTGGAGAATAAATAGGGTAAACTACATGTTGCTGCAAAATTTAATGCGTCACCTTTAATTATTAAAGAAAAAAAAGTTTATTACTAAAGGATTATTAAATAATAAAATTGCAAAGAAAAATCGTCATAATTAGTTTACCTGCAAAAAAAAATCACATTTGACTCCTAATTTATTCTTTAAATCAATGTCTTGATTCTGAAAGTAGTCAAGAACTTTCTGACTAACACTCTCAGTCCATTTAGAATGTATGTTAAAAGTCGTAATATTTCCTTCTGGCAATCTTTTGAACTCGTCATTTATCTAAAAGATCAAACTGAAGACAGAATTTAGAAAACCTTTAATATATTTATTTTTTGTTCTGTGCATGTATATATATATATCTCAAGAAATAAGTATAAAGAAATATATGTATATGCATATTAATGTATTATGGTATTATGATTATATAATAATTCTAAAATTTATTGTATAATATAATATGTAATTATGTCGATGCATTGCAATTAAATGTACCTTTAAAATTGGCAGTGTATTCCGGATATCCTAGCTCCGAAATGACCTCGGGGATTGACCTGTAAGGTTGATCGGCTTCCATAGTTTAGAACACCAACTAAACTTGTTGTCAATGCTTTATAGCTTACGAATTCACGATTATGAATTCCGTAATTATGTTTGTTACAAACTACAGATAATTGTAACAAACAAAAACACGTAATTACCAAATGACAAGAATTTCCAAATGAATGTAAATGAGAGAAAAATAGAAAAATAGGCTTACATTTTTTCGTGTACAAAAAAAATGCCTCCCTAAGTTGACATTGAAGAAAACGTTCATTCAACATTTTCAAACGTCAAACTAACAAGTTTGTTTCGTTGAATAACTTTTCAACATTTTTAATGGTAAAAAGTAGATAAACTGTGAATCCAACGTAACAAAATTGTTGTTTTAACGTAAAGTGTCTGACGGTTTAGACATTGTCACGTCCAACATTTAGTCAGCGTTAATTTTACAAAACAAAATGATGAATCTACGATTTTTGGACAACGTTGGCCCTATTTAACATTGTCGATTGAGAGTGTAAGTGCCACTTTTTTGGGTTGGTGGCTGCCAGTTGGCACTTTGGTGACACTTTCAGTTTTCGATTTTGCGCAGGCACATTAGTGGACTTTACTGGCACTTAGGTGACATTTTGGTGGTTTTTTTATGTTCATGCTATGTAAAAGCATTGAAAACTAAAGCCACTACCAAATCATGTCAATAAAGGACTAGGAACGTCAAAGCCCATTATTTATTTGTTTTTCCTTTAAAATTAGTTTGAAAATTTTCCAAAGTGGCACATGAAAGTGTCGCCAGATCTTGCTGGCTGGCACTTAGTGGTTTAAACCAGCCAGCAAAGTGCCACTTTTTTCCACTATGGTCGTTAATTGCACTAACGACAGCCCACATTAAGAGTACACCTAGGTGGAAGTATATAGTGATCTCAACAGCGCATATTCTCAAACGGCGTTTAACTTAAGCAAGTTTTCGGCCACCACAGAAATCTCATCGACTGTGCCGCACAGATCCAGAACACACAGCTCTATAAGTATACATCATCGTAATTTTGCTCACTCACAGCCATAAAAAAGTGACTGATTCTTATCCTGCGCTTACCAAAAACTCAGTTGCGGTACAAAAAATGAAATTATTATGTAAATTGCGATGCCTTTACAAATTCAATTTGTATAAAATGAGCTCAAGAAATGATTAAAAGATTGCATAAAACCGAAATTACGTACGTTCTTAATAAAGCGAAGAGGAATTTCCAAATGGACTTTCCGACAGGCTCCCAAACTCCGTTTGACTTTCAAACTGGCCGTTTTGAGGTGAGGTAATTTCGGACGTCTATAAATACACTTCACCTGGATTGCAGTTATTGGAATTGGATTCCTACAATGTGGAATTTAACTAATCCTCATTTCCATGTCCATAAACAATGTGCTGCCACTTTGAATTCGACCGTCTACTTAAATTCTTATTCAACTTCTCCCCGAGTGTCTGATATTTGCCCCCGGTTCCTCTATATATTATTAATAATCTGAAAGTGTATATAACTTCTATATACGGGCCGCAAAACGCTGCGACTGCGACTAAAACTTTATTCGACATAAGGGTGGACCCTGAAGCCGCCCCAATTTTTGACAACAAGTCTCCATATTTTCAGGAAATCCGGCAGCGTTTTCGCTTGGATTTGAATTCGGATTCGGACACAAAAACTATAGCAAGACTTTAGCTGTGCCTGTGGCGTTTACTCAAAATCGAAATTGAAATCAAATGGGAATGGCAAATGAATCGGTATGTTCAGTTTCGTCCATATTTAGTATACAATATTTGATTGAATTTGAATTGCAATCGTTGACATTTTTTTAATTTTCTCTTTAAGTGTTCCCTGGAATTTTGTATAGCGCAAACAGCAACATAAGAGCCCGAGTTTGACTTTTGGCTCTATTTATTTGACCTCATTTCATGGGGTGACACACAAGAGATGATGAAATAACTGTTTTGGCTCCTAATGGCACTTCTTATTAGTCCCACCACTTATTTCTTTATCCTTTCAAATTAGCCGCTGTTTTCCTTCTTTTTTTTAAAAAAAAGAGAGAGACCATTATCAAATGTTGTGGTGTTTGACTACTATACAATTTTCTCATGACGACTGAAACAAAAGAATAAAAAACTTACAATGGATTTACACAGTAAATCATTTACTATAATATATAGACAAATCGAAATGTCAAGTTGCTTAGTTTATTTTATTCGGCCATTTTTGTGATTTATACAGAAATTATTGATCTCCTTAAGCCGATTATTCCTCATGTGACACTCGATGCCTGATTCATCCACAGTATCTATATATTCCAGAAATTCAATGAAAAAACCATAACTATATATACTTCCTATATTTTTATTCAGCTTTTGAACATTTAGTTTACATTCTGCCAGTATATAGTTTAATGTAAACCAAATTCAAATAGTTTATTGTAATTATGTAATGAACTATGAAGTAGGATCAGATTCAAGATTTGACATGTGAATTTGATTTGCATTAAAGAATGAATTTTGTTCATGAAGATTTGTGTGCAGTTAATGTCATTTAAATGGATAGCTTTTGATATACTAAATTATACAGGCTTTTTCTTGCTACATTTCAACGCCGTTTACAATTACAATACAGGTGAAATCATCTCCCTTGTCGTAGTTGGGGATGAGGACATTTTTCTTCTCAATTTCTGTATACCGAAAACATAATAAAGTATTCCATCAGACATGTGGAAACGTTTCCAACGATAATTCGTTCGTTTTTTTTATTTCAAGTATCTGTTAAATCCAAAGTTGTTCTCGTTAAAATGTCACAATTTATATAATTTGAGCCACATTCCTTGCTAAAGGTCCAAATGAGTCAAATTACTATATATAGTTTAGTGCGAGTTTCAATGAGGATTTCCAGGACAAAAGCTACGCGGTGGCCACGGCAACACAGTACAGGCAAATGAGAAGAGTCCCCTCAATTACATTGGTATCGATTCTCAATATGGTTGTGCCCAAGGCCCTACATCCAATGCGCCCCTCTCCATTGAGGTCAAGACACTTCATTGTAAATTTTTTCTCTTTAGTCACTTTAATTTAAATAAAAAACCATAGAATCAACTTCCGCAAGAAATGGGGAAATTCTGCATAATTGTAGGGAAAATTCTTATAGACTGGGATAGTAATGTGACAAAAAATGGAATTCAAATTACGGGACAAGTTTAATTCATCAAATTAATAGTCTCGAATTAAATTGCTGTAAAACTTGGGTCGTTAGTATTATCGACTCGTTACAAATTACACACGTTCTTACGTATTATTTCAATGGATGAATTTTCGTAGGCAAAAAAATGTTGGATAATAATAATTACTTTTTAATGTTTTATGCAAGACATATCACAAAGGAAATATAATTACGACTTGTGAGATGTACATCATGGAAAATAATACAACGATCACACAAACACATGTTAATAATATAGTAAATGGCAGTAAAGTAAATTCAGTACATAGTAATATTCTCAACAATATCTACTAATGAATTGTTGTCTCAGCTCATGCAAAATTCTTGAAGGAGTAACATCTAAAATTTTGAGCTCCTCATTTTGTCATTAATTTTCAACGATAAAAATTTCGGAATCAAAAAAATGAAAGTGGATAAAGGGGCAATCAAATACCGTGATTCGACTGGGATTGTCAAAATTAACTTTGGTGATGGTCAAGATCGAGTATTGGACACTTCTGGATAAATTTGTGACTTAAAGTTTTTCAAATTTATGATTCTGGTCTCCGGATTGCCTCAAATTTGGTCCAAGGCCTTTCATCGCAAGATAATGAAGCTGAATATGATTGGCTGAAACCGATTTTCCCTAAATTGGCTTCTTCAACATTACACGGCCTTGCGCGCAGCAATTTCTTCCTGATCTGCATGGATTCCGGACAAAGTGGAGCTAACAACTATATTGGATGGTCGAATATAACCGTGACAACTGTGTATAAATCTCATCCTCTTGGAATTCCTTTGATGAAATGAAGTCTCACTCCACGTTCTTTAATTTGGACACTAATTTTAACTTGAGTGGCTAAATATTATTTTTATTTTTTATACAAAATTTAAAAAGTGTTATGGTCATTAGGGCTTAATCGCCGTGTTCGGGCGGAGAAAATAAGACTGATTTGCATATCTTAGTGCATTTACTTATGTAAACGCATAACCGTCATTCAACACGTTAATAAAGTCAATTCAATTAAAATTTCCATTCTCTCTATGTCGTAGACTAAATGAGTGAGGAATGTCAAACTAGGCATATCCACTAATCTGCGTGAGATATACTACGCATTAAGTTATTTCCGCCGTAGATCGTCTAATTACAAAATGCAAGGGTTGATACGATTCATTGGTGCATATAGATAAAAAGGAGCTTATTTTTTATGGTGCGTTCAGTTTTCTTAACAGAAAGAGAGAAAGAGAGAAAACGAGAGCTATGTGTTAATTCCATGACACGGATTTCCTTTTGTTTATTCCTTCTTTGGTTGAGTAATTTGAGTGTAATTTGTACCGTACACAAAAATTCCTGTGGTAATGCATAAGATTGAAAGGGATTACAATAGTTTTTGCGATGGCAGGAAAGCCCATGGAATAATTCCAAATGTAATATGAAGAAAATTATTTGTAATTTACATGTAGAATTTCATGATGACTAAATTCAATACAAATGAAACTGGTATAAGATCACCTCATTAGGTATCATTTTATGAAAAGTTTACTCGTTTTCGTAAACTACGTTTTTCAGAAATTGATTGTCAAAAAGTTGCTTTTTGGTCCAAAATACAAGGAATCGCATCTCCTTTCTCGCGCAC
>JAIUND010004155.1:0-12970 GCA_034699125.1 Gisinianus flammeolus | reverse complement strand
GATTGTGTGTGTGTGTGTGTGTGTGTGTGTGTGTGTGTGTGTGTGAATATCCTTTATCGATTTAACATTTACTTCAATAGTAATCGATTCTCATCGTCATCGTCCGCCTCTAGTCATACCTACAACAAAATGCAAATACAAGGAATCTTTTTCCTCCAGGCAAAACTGGAGAAAAAGAAACGAAAAGTTTCTACTTTTCCCTGTGATCATTCGCTCCAGTCAAATTTTAAATTGATGAGAGCTTGAGTACATTTTAATTCAAGATGAAAATTAAATATATTTTTTTGAGACAGTCCTCCATTGTCTTTGTACATACAAGTTCGCCATATAAATAACGGAAGGGGAGGACTGTATGTAAGATACCTACACTCAAAATCAAGACGCAGGCATCTCTGTTTCTACAAAATCTTCTCTCGTATCTTGTCATTTTCTTTGCCTATCGTCGAGTTGGTTTCATTTTTGTTGGAAAATACTTTGCTTCATTATTATGCTGGGGCTGTAAAAAACGGTAACTATATGAGGAGCTCACATGCAAAGTTCATTACATTGGCTTTGGCATTGGCACTGGGAAGGCATGACTCCTCTCATTCTCTCTCTCTCTCTCACACACTCCGTCTCACAGACCCATACAGGGAGATATAATTGGAAAGTGAAGACGATAGAAGAAACATTTAGTACGACCCCACAAACTATATATGTATGTATAAATTTTATATATATATATATGAGAAGAGAGCGAGTACAGAGTAGACGAACTTAAGTAAACCAGTAGGTATAAAATAGTAAAATAGAGTCGTGGAGGAAACTGTTAAAAGCTTTCTTCAAGTGACTGTGGAGAGAACGAGAGAAGAAGAAGAAGAAAACAGGGAAGTCTCGACGAGAGAAAAGGATTCTAATGTAAGTGCATGAGGATTTCACTCACTCTCTCTCTCTCTTTCTCTCTCGTCCTCGTCAGAATGTGAATACCTTTTCCCTCATACTGCTGTACACTACACTGTTTGTTGTACTTTACAGGACGATACATGTGTAAGTACATACACATCTACATGTAAATATATACTTGAAAATATAAATATACCTTTGCCAGGCCACGCCATGGTAAGCTATGCTTAGGAGAGCATTTGCCCTGAGGAAACTCAAGGAGAAAAAAAACTTGGCAAAATAAAGTATTCTGTCTTTCGAATTTTCTCTATATACGTAATACGTAACAGTTACTAAAAGAAAAGAAAACTCCGAGTTCATAGTCGCACAAACTAGCACACACACACACAAACACACACTGTGAGTGTTGCAGTATAAAAAAAACAAGTAAAAAGGAGTACATGAAGATTTCAGAGTGAAATAAGAAAAACACAGCGGAGAGTGGAGAGAGATATGATCTATCGATTTACGTGTGTGGTTCCTTTAAGTATATATACTTTATATCTTGGATATTCCTCAGTGAGACATATAAAACTGCGTACCCCATACGTATTTATATAATATAAACTCACCATGTGATTACACTACCCGAAATATACATATATGTATATGTCCACATACGCTCATATTTTACTTGACTAAAAGAGAGAGAGAGAGAGAGAGAGAGAGAGAGAGAGAGAGAGAGAGAGAGAGGAAAAAAATATGAAAAGAGCTTTTACTCAAGCATAAGTGCTTACATATACATACTGAGGAAAAAATAATCATATCTAAATAAATCACTAGTAGCTGTCTCTCCAAGTTCATTTTAAACTTGTACAACATGTTCTATGTTCTATTCCCGCTCTCTCCTTCTTCTTATATCCTCACACACAGTCTCAGCGTACAGTTATACATTTATTAGACTTTCTCTAGGAAATGCGCGAAAACTACACTGCTTTTTCATCCATTTTATATTGGACGAGATTTTAGATTAATCATTACGATAACTTCACCATTACCCCCCCCCCCCCCCGTATTCTCTATTCCCCATTCAACTAGAGTATAAAAAGACATTCACATTTACATTCACTGTGTACGCTTTCACTCAAACTTCAACTTGAACAACATTCTCAAATTAATAAACTTTTAATTCCTCTACTCCTCTTTCTATTTACACATCATCCCAAAATCCTCGTATTTTCTTTTTACATAAGTGATTCAATCACTATCAAGAAATCCAAATCTCAAATGTCTTGAGATTTCCACATCACCATTCGCAAAAGACAGGAATTAATAGCAGGAACGCAACCGTCAGTCATGAGTAAAAATCTAAACAATTTCCCCTTTTTCATTTGAAGGTGTTGGATGTTACACACACACACACACACACAGTTGGAGTCGTGAGATGGAGAAAAAGACAAAACGAGTGAAATCTTTTCTCCCCTTTCCCTCGTTTTCCCCGGGAAGGAAAGGAGGAAAGAGGAAGAAAATAAAATAATGTGTAGGATTGTCCATAGTTTCTTTTCTTGTTGTCAAAAACAGTAGGTATGTTTTAATATTAATAGAGAGTGTGTATGTACATACATATGTGTACATATAAGGAGGATGTGGAAGAGATTTTGGGTCATAGAGCCATAGACATAGTCATCGTCATATGGGTTGAGACGGGACTTGGATGACAAGAGAGAGAAGATAAGTGTGTATGTCATATGAGCAGACATAAACACAATTGATATGTAGTCAAGTACAAGCGAGAAGGAAACATGAGAGAAAGTGTACAGTCTGTATGGGAATAGGAGACAGAAGAGCTGGAGAGTAGTCAGTCGTCGTTGTCGTCGTCGACAGAGAGACAGAGCTGACAGGGAGAGAAATATAGAAATACACAACACACACACACACACACACACCAAATGTTCGGTTAGTCGGAATTCCGAGGGTTAGTTGAGGAGAATGGATGGGAGGCTGTACAGAAGGGCATGACAGTGGATATAATTCATCTCATTTTAGGAAGGAACGGCTAAATCTGATTACCTGGTGGCAACTGACAAATCGAAATCACCACTTCCCCATCCTCCCCATTATCTCTCTCTCAATCCGACAATCCAACTCAAAAACACTTCTTCCGTTTTTCGCCTTGTAGTAGTTGTTATATGTACTTTTATATATTTCTATATGTCATACTTTTTCCCGGTGTGCTTCTTGGAAAATCTTCCAATGCTACGACAGCGGAGTACACGCAGGAAATGATAAACTCTTCTCATGCATATTTTGTACACCATATGAATTATTGCAATCTAGGGCAGCAGGTATGTAGAAATACAAATACAGACAGACAAACACACACACCTTTTGTACAGATATTCTCAAGCTGTAGCTGTAGTTGTGAGGTGAAATGTCACTTTTATATTTTAAATTGCATACAGAGAACATGAATCATATTCATAGTTTGTTGGTACAACACATTTGTATATTCTCCAGTTTGGGTTTTAGTGTGTGAGGAAGGATATGGAAACAAAATGAATTTGAATTTGTTGTCTGTCACACTCATTTAGGATCCAAGAAAGAGACACGGTGTAATTTAAATGTAGAGGAAATAATTCTATATGAAATTGCTCCCTGCTCCTGAAATTAATTTTACACCCTCTCGCTCCAGTCACTTTTATTACCCAAGATATTCTCTTTCCCCCTTTTCTACGTTTCAAGCAGTAAAGCATGGAAATTGTTTCCTCCGCTTTTTTTCTTCTATATTCTCGTCGTCCACGAATATCTTTACCCACAGCCACAGTTACAGTCACACAGTTTTTTTTCTACTCTCACTCTCTCTTTCAAATATTCTTTTTACCAGGAAAGAAAGCTGTAGTAGCTGCGTGCCCATTTTTTTTTATTTTTCCTTGTCGGCTTCTCAAAAACATAAAGATTGAAATGACATCAAAAATTTATGCACCACATTCTTAACATCAATTTTTCTTTACAGTCGACGATATTTCTTTAAAATGTGGTGAATTTTCTTTATACATATACTTTGATTGATTTCATATTCGTGTTGATTAAGATTCCACATGTGTTTTATGTGTTGTAATGTAAACAATGAAAGGTTTTTTTGTATTTTGTATTGCTGTATTTTTTGTATTGTAGTAAATAATATAATATAAAGTTATTTTTAAAAAGCGGAGAGGGATGAAAAAAATAAAAATAAAAAACGAGACAACATTGATCAGTTGGAGAGGTTTTGATGGAATTATTATGATTATTGAGAGATAAATCACCTGGCAATTAAATGCCGTAAATGAGGATCGTCATCATCATCCATATTTCTATCATCTTCTTCAGGCAGAACGTAGTCCTCAGTTTTGAGTCTTCGTGGTGGAGGCCGAGGTGGTCTTTTCCGTTTGGTCAGCTTGGAGGTTCTCGGAAGACTCCCTGTTTCTGGAGATGAGCAAGCATCCGAAGTACCCAGAAAGGAGGACTCATCAAAGCGCAACGGCCCGCTTCCTGACTGTCCCGTAGGACTGTAGATCCCATGGAATCCTATGGGTCCAATATTTTTCCGTCCACGTCCTCATCAATAAATACTACCATTTTCTAGACTAGTCATCTATCTTAACTTACAGCTTCTAGCTCTTTCACTACATTCATCATCAGCTCTCTCTCTTGCTCTCTTTCCCTTACTCTCTCTCTCTCTCTCTGTAATAAATGTATCTTACTTCTGATCAACTCATATCGTTTCCCCTGGAAACTCTCGGGCATTTCATTTGTTCCTGTTCTTACCACCTTCCGAT
The DNA here is from genome assembly GCA_034699125.1 of Gisinianus flammeolus. NCBI lineage: Eukaryota > Metazoa > Arthropoda > Collembola > Symphypleona > Katiannidae > Gisinianus > Gisinianus flammeolus. Next base: position 8,291 of record JAIUND010004155.1, on the reverse strand, counting down.
CAAACACACTTTCGCTCTTCTCTCTCTCTCTCTCTTTCTCTCTTTCTCTCTTTCTACTTCTCACTCTTAAAACCAACCCAGCAAACCCAACCAACTAGCAACTTTCTACTCAACAGATAAGTTTCCTTTGAGTTTCTTTATATCCTCCCCCCATCCATTTCTATCTATATTTCTATATCTATTCTTACAAATCCACAAATATTTCATACATTATTTTAATAAATGACCCGGGAATTCAACTGGAGCCAATAATTTAATAAATCTTCCCATTCCCTCCTTCAAAATAATCCTATTGAATTTCCAATGGCCATTCAAATTTAATTCCTCCTTTCTATTACCTAAAAAAAAATCCTTCCTAATTATATAAAAACATTCCGTTCCAATTCCTTTTACTAACAACGTCATCGTAAAAAAAAAAAACAATCTCACAGCTTACATGAGAATCTTTATTCTCCAAAGAATTCATACAAATAAAAATAAAAATAAAACTGACAGTATAAAGAAAACTCCAATTTCGAATTTCAAATCGTGCCTGCGTGTGTACACTCAGCATTGAACATCCTCCCATTACATTACTTTACATTGCATTGCCTTTCACGCCTCAACATTTCCGAATTGAATCCTTTTGCTCCTCTTCCTCCTCTACAGGAGTAGACGAGAAAAAAAATGGTATAAAAAATCGACAATAGATTCTGGTATTTAAATGTAAGCTGTGAGGATTGACTGGAAGTTGAAAACTTAACTCGTTAAGCTTTAAACATGTTGTAGTTTGGTAAAACTACATCACATTCACATTCGTATTCTCCCTCCCTCCTTCTTTTTCCCCACCCCGCTCTATTGCAATCGGAATTGAGAATCTTTTTCTTCACGTTCTTTGCCTTTTCTATTTGTTTTTTTTTTCTAGAGTTTTCCCGTCCTAACGGTTAGTGGTGCAAAGAGTGAGAAGAGAGAGAGAGAGACACGCTGAAGGTGCAGAGATATACAGATATAAGGTGTTTCAATCATGTCCTGACATTTGAACTTTCTCTCTCTCTCTCTCTCGTTTTCTCTTTTCTTGCAAATAGGTAAAATAGACCGCGTTCACCAAATTGGTTAAAAACTGTGAGACTCGTGGAAAAGCAACGAGAAGCATTCACTCTTAAAACAGAGCGAGTACATGTATATATACAAGGACAGTAGTCGAGTGTACATGTATACACTCCAAGTGTGTACGTAGAGAAAGAATGAGAGAGAGAGAGGGAAAAGCCACGAGGCAAGTCTAAAAATAAAAATGTGGCAAACGACGTGCGTACATCCGTAGATCTAGAGAGAAAGAATTCAGAACATAACAGCATCCGCGCACACAAAGAAAAGAATGACTTGAGATCCCAGAGAGTTTCCATTTCGCATTTTTCGGGCATTTCCTTTTCCTTTACGATTACGACACAGACAGGAGACATGTACACAACCGAATATATAGAATACACACCCACACATACACTGGCAAGAGAGAGAGAGAGAGAGAGAGAGAGAGAGAGAGAGAGAGAGAGAGAAAAGAGTCGGAGAATAAGAGAGAAAAATAAAGTAAAGAAGGCAAGAGCCGTTTTTTTTTCTGGCATAGAGTACGCCAAGATATTCAACTTTCTCTGTATATTCCTCTCAGCCTCAGTGTAAAATGTAGTATATTTTTAGTATAGAGAAAGAGCAAAAGAGCTAGAAGAAGAGAGGATTTTCTTTTTTGTAAATATTTGTAAGGAGAAACAGAAGAAGAAGAAGGAAGGAGAAGCACACCTGGGGGATTGGTGGCATTGTTTGGTGGAGGAATGACATTTCCATTGTTGTAACACGGAAGTAGTGGAGTTAGATGGTGAGGGGAAGGGGGTCTTCCAACCCCCGGGATGGGCGGTGGGCCAATGATGGAAGACGTGGGCGAGGAAATGGCATCCGAATCGGAGGTCAGGTCGAAATCGTCGTGCACCCGGCCAGTGTAAGGAGGACGATGATGAACAATGGGACGAAAGTAGTGCTGAGACTGTGGTTGTCGAAGGAGTGTTCCACTTGCACTGAGTAGAATACTCCCCGAACCCGTTGCCTGCAGATTCCCTGGCAGTGGTGGTAACTGAGGCAACTGAGTCCCGCTATTGTTTGTCGTCGAAGGCAACTGTGATCCGGGGGACGGGGAAACGTTGTTGTTCATCGGTTCTTTTCTTGGTTCAAAGTCCGTTTCTCCCATACTCGTACACTTTCACTTGAATTACTAGAGTTGGCTGACACTCCAGCCAATGAGCAAGAACGAGAAGTCTCCACTGAGCAGTCCATCCAGTCACACTCATTCACATTGACCATGGGCTTCCGCAGTTCTCTTCTTCCACGTCTCACCTACATCCATTCATCCGTACAATCATCTTTCTCTTCCTCATACAATTCCACAACACATCTCACAGTTCACATTCATCCATTCAACCATCATCAATTCACAAAATTGAAAATGAAACAAATAAAAAACTCAAAAACATACATTCGGAAAACGAAACGAAAGAAAATCATCGTTGGAATTTAAATATATACACACTCTCATTTTGTATCGTATTTGCTTGTTGTTTTTGCTTCCCTTGGTATTTTATATTTTTGAGTCGTCGGAGGCTACCTTTTTCTAACCACGATTTTATTACATCATGATAAATGATGCCGAGGAAAAACTTACTCCCCGAACAAGCATGCGTCCTCTCATTTGTAACCGACAAATGCATTACGGACGACGTAAATGGAAACAACTTTCACCGACGCGAGAGAAAACCCATACACACAAATTTTTCACTGGCAACTCTCAACTCAACTCATGGGCGCACACACCGCACTCACACAAATGGCCAAACTACTCACATAAAATTGAAACATCCTCCTTTCCCCCCTCTCTTTTCTAACTTTGTCTCATTCTCATCTTCAATATTCTATTGCTTTTTCCTTTTGCTTTCTAATCTTTCTTTTCACACACACAAACATACAGACTCAACATCTGCATGACTATACATATTTTTACACACAATGTGTCTGCGCACATTGAACATACAAGAGTGTGAATAAATCCTCGTCACTCACACCCAATTTACACTGGCGACTATCTCTCAACATGCTTGACACATTGTTCCACGTCTCTAATACAAATCCACACCAAACAAAATTGATGAATAGATTTAACCCTCCGAACTAATGCTCATAAATAAGTCTGGCGAATTCACTCGCCGCCTTGGAAATTTTTTTTCTATTCAAAAGAATGTACTTTTGTTGTCTCAATTGAAATTTCAATAAGGCGATGTGGATTTGGTAGGATTTCGTAGAGTTTCCTTATTATTTGTTTAAAATTTGAAAAGATTCACATTTTACACATACCTACAGTTTGAACGTTATACTTTTATTATTCTTTCCATTTGTTACAAAGGAAGAAGGGAACAAACAAAATATATAAAAGAAAAAGAAACTTTCGAATAAAAAATCCATACACGCGCATATACGGATTTCTCTCCCACTACTTCTACTTTCTATCTATTGGAGTTGGTAGTTGGTTCTATCACAGTGGGTCAGCGATTCTCGCATAAGTAATGCGAGATAAAGAACAAAATAAATCTCACCTGACATTTGTTTAACAATTGAAGAAAGACAAAGTCGAACAACAGAGATTTACAAATTGGACGCTGGGTTCCCGTAAATCAGACCATTCAATGATTCATGAACGGACTTTCTCTACTTTTACTCACCCCAAGGTAATCTCACACGCTTTCCCTACTCCTTTCCCTTTTCTTCAATTACTCTCACTTGAACCTTTTTTCAGAGGTACCTACTTTTTTCACACAAAAATCCATCCTCCATCCTTCTTACAAAAATTCTCAGTCTCTCAGTCTCTCCAGATATTCGATCCCAACATTTCCTTTTCTTCGATCACATCGATATTCAGTGTTCGCAATCTCGTACCGTCTATACGTTATCATAAATTTTGAACATTGTGTTGGCTAAATGAGCTGCTACTTAATTTCATTTATGCTGTGATTTCTATGTAACGTATGGTATAATAAGTATCACAATTTACTGCAAACGGAAAAGTCCTTAAAATTTCTAAATTCCTTTGCACTAAAAATCGACAAATGAACACACACGTCGGTCGTATTTCTCTTGTTTCGAGTGGGGAAAGCTAAATATGATGCGGAGAGTATTAAAATGTGAATTGGAAATAGTATTAAATTGGAAGGAAGAAATAAAATTGGCCAAGAGATTTAAAATCAGGACACAGGTGAAGAACTAGGCTTTCTGGTGGCTTTAGAAATCAAGCCAGATTTTGAGTCAGGAGGAGAAAGAACGAGAGACGAAGGGAAAGAGAGAGAGAGAGCTGAGTTGAAACTCTATGCTCAAGTTACAGACAGTCACGTGTAAAAGTGCTTAGTACTTCCGCAAGGCAAGGCAGGCCAAGCAAAACCATGCCAGGACTTGTTCGTCTTCCTCGTCCTCTTTTACATTCCCTTCTTCTTCTTCTTATTCTCCTTCTTCTTCCACTGCCTGCTACAGCTTTCTACTTGAACTTGAGTACACGTACACAATTACAGTGCTTTTCTCCTCGACGTATAAGTCTAGTACATGAGATAGTAACTTTACCCTGTAAATGTCTCCCCTATACTTATGAATACAGTTTAAGAAATAGAACCAAAGACGGAGAGGGAGAAAGCGAACGAGAGTGAAAGAGAAAGAAGAGAGAGAGAGAGAGAACTGGAGAACTTTTATACATTCTCTCTCTCGCTCTCTCTTCTCCACAATTTTGATATTCAAAGCACGAAGACGGTACGAGATCTGCCTTTGAAAGTCGTTCTAGACCAGACCAGCAGAAGAAGACGAAGAAGGAGGAGAAGAGAAAGAATACGGAGAATAGGAAGAATAAGAAGAAGATGAAGAAGAGTACCAGTGGATCTTTTGCCATAGTTTGCTGCATTCTACTTTAAAAGCAATTCTAGGGTCTACCTCGAAACTCTTTTCATTCTGTGAAAACTCTTTTCAAGGGGGAGAAATAGGATGAAGCTTCACGACTCCAGACTATTTGTACTGTTGGCATGATGATCACCAAGTGATCTAACAGACTTTTATACAAAGTCTCTCTCTCTCTCTCTCTCTCTCTCTCTCTCTCTCTCTCTCTCTCTCTCTCTCTCTCTCTCTCTCCGAGTCTTTTTTTGCATTTTCTCCAATCTACTTGAATCAAGTGCAGATAATGTGAGGTTCTTCAACTTGGGAGGATTATTTACTACTACGATTTCCCTTTTTGTTCAACCTTACAATACTTGACCATATACAAACAAGCTAGATCCATGTAGCTAACTAGCTATGCTGGGTATTGGGTAAGTAGTACATACTATGTACTACTACCTTCAGCTTTCAAGTAGACAGTGATAAGCACAAGAGTACTCCACTTGATCTCTCATGATAACAAATAATAATAATAATAATAACAACAACAACATAGAATATTCCACTTCCTTCTCACAATGTTCTTGGATCTATCTGAACGAGAAAGGATAATACACATTTGACATATTTATTGATTAGCCTGTTTCTCTATTCTGGCTACTACTATACGATTTGTATGAAAAAGAAGTTGATCTTGTAGTAGCACTAAAGTTCCTTTGTACAAACTGTGTACTTCACATTATATTATACATTCTAAGGGAATTAGAAAGAAACTTGAACACCTTGATCTTTTCACGTTTCTTGTCAAAAAAAACAAAAGTGAAAGGAGAAGGTGGAAGTCAGTCAGAGAGTACGAGTTAAAAAAAAAAGTAATAAGTAACTCCGTCGACTCTATATATAGTCTGCTGTTCTGCCGTAGACAAAACCCTATACATATAGAGATATAATGCGTTGAAATATGAAAGCATTCTTACTTTGACCTCGGTCATATAATAAACTTTCTTTTCATTCTCCAGTTAGTTCATTATTTACCCAAGTTGCGTCTCGTGTAATGGACTTTTGTCTGTATTAAATGCATATTAAAAAGTTTTCGAGGGATCCGCATTCTCATCCACTGTGGGAGAACGGAAAGAGTCATCCCTCCCCAAGAATCATATTATCGTGTAACATCTACATGAGACTCGGTCCGACTCCCACTAAACTTTCTCTCACAGTTTCCCTAACATCCAAAACAACAGTAATCCGTAAACAGTGATAATCATACTCTGAGCACAAAACCCAACCTCATCTCGCTCTCTCTCTCTCTCTCTCTCTTTCTTCACTCGCCCGTATATTCATAGAAATCTAATCACTCTCACGGCGAGCGAGAGAAAGAGGGAAAGAGAGAGAAAGCGTAGAGAAAACTCACTCACCGAAACTCTTCTTGTTCCTTCTACAATTCCATTTCCAGTTTCAAAAACGAAATTCACATTTCTCCTTTCCATCTCATTTGAATCAACAACAATTCAAAGAGGTGTAAAATATGCATCTCTCTACAAAATCTCCTTCCTCCTCACATTACACGATTACACATTCACTCTGCCAACTTCTAAACAGATCCCACCAACTCCAATCTACAATCGATTCTTTCATCAATACTACGAATTTCTGTTTCCTAATAAAAACGGGTATTTAAAATTTAAATACATTTCCTTTAATTACTCGCAAAGTCAAATATGTCGAGTATAAAGTTAAAATGAGACAGGACAATAAATGACAAACAATATAAATACAGAACACGAGAGTAGCAGTTGACTTAAACTACGTGGCGTGATTTTAGCTGTGATGAAAAATACAAGCGATACATACAAATATTTAAAAAAAGATACACCCAAGGAAAGTTGGATAGAGTTTTATTTTTGTGTGTATAGTTATATTATTATGCACGTGAAAAATAAATATATGTATAATACGTATTGTTGCCATTACCTTATATTAAATACTGCACATATGACCCATAAATGGTACGATAAATAGTCACAGTAAACTATGTATATATATATATATATACACCAAATCAAACCAAAAGAGAGAGAAAACAAGAAAAAAAAACATGGCTATAGTATCGCGCGAATCCGACACGCTCTAATCATATCTATGCAAATCACGTCGTTATTCTCGCAATTCAAATAAAAAAGAGTGTGGAAATATTTGTCGTTAACAAACGCAAACATCTCTCACAAACACATGTACACTATTTAGCCCACACGTTAGCAACAACGACAACAACACAAGAGAAAAGAAAACGCGCTTTTCATATCGAAATCCACTCGGACTCATTCTGTTACACATTTCCTTATTACATTTTCTTCACACTTGAAACCAAGTCCGGAGTTTTTCCAAACATAAAAACTCAAGACTCTTAAGACGTTTCTTTGCTCTTGAGAAAGCCTTTTCTTTAAATTATTTTTAATTGACACCATACAATTAATTTTTTCTCATTATATTTCATATTTCGCTCGGCGCATTTCACATAAAACAACAAAAATCATCATTTAAACATTCAATTTCATTCACTCATTCAACCCCGTATTACTTATTATTTATTATTGTGATTATTAGAAATTAGCTACTTTTAGTGTATTTGTAATTTGCTCCCACACTCAACCAATTATACATAAGTAGTTATTATTAATTGCAATTTTGACAAAAGTTAACACGAATAAAACTGTGGGGAAAAAAGAAAGAAAGAAAAGACGAAGAGAAAAGGAGAGAAATGTTAGGCTTACTTGGAATGATGATTTTATAATTTTACACATGATGATTTTCTCACGATGCTAAAACTAATAAGAGTTCAGTCGTTGATTTAAGTTTTAACGTCAGTCTTGTCAAATATTAAGCTGATTTGCCTCCCTCAGTGATTGGAATTATGTCTAGTAGAAAATCTGTAATGAAAAAGAAACAAGTCATTATTATTTCTCTTGAAATGTACATTTGAACTCAGTAATAATAAAGATTTTCCGTTATGCGAACATCTGTATGTAGGAGCCCCTTTTCAATTATATGGAATGTAGGTAGTAGGTATATATATATATCTGTAGAACTTCTGCATGAGTATTTTATTTTATTTGTCATTATTATTTTTATAACACTCGTACACACATTCCACATGGCATTACATGCGAGTATATTTTTTATATAGAAATTATGAGAGTCGTGTCATGATCAGGATATGAAAGAAGAATTAAAAATAGGACAATAAACCAATATTTGAGTGGTTTATTTTCTGGAAATATGACAGAGAACAAATTGGAGTAATATTTCGAGGACTGTGAAATGTGGGAGTTTTGTGCTCTCAATACAGATACACACACACAGAGAGAGAGAGA
>JAIUND010004154.1:0-12970 GCA_034699125.1 Gisinianus flammeolus | reverse complement strand
AGAACAGGTCAAACCCGGTCAAACGAAATTAAGGAAAATAATTATAGTTCGTTTTTGAACTTAACAGACGATATATAGAAACTTCAAAAAAAATCATTTTATTGTATGGATATTGGTGGACCACACACGCAGCAGAACAAAACACGAAGAATTTTTTAAGACAAATTTAAATCATTAATGTGTTGTGATGTCCAACACTGTGCCATCGTTTGCAGGGAAATTGTCCCCGGCGGGGACAGTTTGACCCCTACGGCACAAAGAAAAGTTTGGTGACCTGTCACGGGCCGTCGGTGACCTCTTCAAACTTGGGACCAAGGCTGTTTTGAAGAGCATATTTTTGGCTGTGCGAGTGAATTTTTTTTCAGATTTTTAGTTCATCGGGTCACCGCTGGGGGCGCTGTGACACGAAACAAGTCAGATTGACCTCTACAGGTCACGAGGATGATAAAAGTGGGGTGACCACAGGATAAAACTTGTTCATAGCACCTATTTTGCATCGTCCTACCAAGTTTCATTGAAATCCGACATGATTTGTGGAAACCCTGAATGATGCCCGCGTATACGTTACCCGGGTTCTCAACGGGTGGGCCGAAAAATCTGAAATTAATTTAAAACTGACCTGAGTGCCCCAGAAAACGCCCCTGAAAGTTTCAAGTCTCAACTCGAACATTTCACCGTAAAAACAAAACCTCAAAGTTGAGATTTCGCCTATACCCGTAATGTTAAATTTTTCGGTTTTTATTTTTTTCCGGGAGAACGACCCGGACAACCTGCCTTGTGTCCCATATTAGCCTGACGCAAAATGACCTCCTCTACACGATAGGATTTTTTATTTTCAAATCGGAGCAGGAGGGAAATGTATTGTATCGTGCTCCCCCCCCCCCCTCTTTTACCTGTGTGGAATAATTCAGAATTCCTCTCATATTTTAATTGAATTTCCATGTAATTTTTAGGCGTATTTTAGCTGCAGATGTGTGGACTACTTTGGACTAAAAAGTCCACATTTTCCATATCAAGTCAGAATTTTAAATACACCAAAATTGTAATTTTACATGCCCACACAGGCAAAGATCCTAAAAATGAATCGAGAATAGAGAATATATAACGAGAAAAGAGATGGTGAAAAAGCAAAACAAAATACGATATAGAAAAGGTAGTAAATGTATATATAGAACAGTCTTGTATAATCCTTTTGGTAATTGTTTTGGAATCGATTCCAGAATTATAGCTATTACTAAGAATTAGATAGAATTAGAATTACCAAAAGAATTGGTATATAGTAAGAATTGGTAAGGAATTGGAATTACCAAAAACAGAATTACACAAAAAAATTGGTAAGAAATTGGAATTACCAAACAATTTCCAAAAAGAATTACTAAGGAATTGGAATTACCAAAAAAGCATTAGGGCAAAAAGAATTGGGAATTACCCCTATTTTTTTAATTTTTCAAAGGGGAAATTTTGGAAATAGAATTGGAATTAGGATTACCAAAAGTATTACCTAAAAGAATTACCAAGGAATTAAATAAAGGATTACCAAAAGAGCGGCACAAAGAATTAGTAAAAGGAATTGGAATTAGCAAAAAGGATTTCAAAAAGAATTACCAAGAATTAAGAGTACCAAAAAGTGGAATTATACAACACGTAAGTATATTGAACATTTCGTGTGTGCGGCGAAGGCGGTGAGAAATCCTTGGAAAACGGTGCGAGTTGTGGAATTGAAATCAAGAAAAGATAGCGAGCAAAAGTGAAAAGAATCACAATTCTGAATTCCCACATTATTTTCCTGTGTGTGTGGAATTAAAATGAAAATGTGATTTTCCACAGGACGTCCATCATCCACACATAAAAGTCACCTCAAGTATATATATTTCTTCAATTGTATACAATTAGTAGATTTAATTTGTAATGTGGGTTCGGTCCATTTGTATCATTTGTGCCGAGGATTTTACATGTCCCAGTAAATCCGATGAGAAGAACTTACCTGTGCTATTGAATGGGATGTGGAGTGTCTTCTGCTCTCATTTCCAACTCAGTACTATTAAATGGAAAAATATTCCCAATTGGTACATTGAGCAATCCGAAATCCCCTTCTGTCAAAACTGCAGAAATACAGTCGCCCAGCTTTTCGTACTGGATGACAAACTACACAATATTCAGGGTAAAATCAGAAGACTCACCACCAATATTGCTCACACCATCGTTCACACCACCACCACCACCAAAATAACAAAAATAACAACACTAGAAACTCATCATTTAAATATCCACAACACTAATTTATTCCCTCATCCCAAATTAAAATCAAACTCTCAACGTGAAGGAGAAAATCTAGGAAATCCAGACGTCAAAATCAAAATCAATTCCAATTCAGATCAAATTCAAAACTCAATTAATTTACAAGAACAAGAAGAATCATCATCCAGTCAATTAAATAATAATAACAATAATAATAATATTAATAATAATATTAACAATAATATTGCAATTAGTCCAGCAGCAAATCAAAGTGAAAATAATCCACCATCGTCGCCGTCATCGTCACCGTCGTCGGAAATAATTCAAAGTGACGTCATCAACCGACAAATTCAATCCCTCCGGAGAAACATTGCGAAGCGTAATTAAAATCATTATAATAATAATAATAGTAATAATAATAGTACACATTTAATTATCCATTTGAATTCATTGTATAATTATAATTAAATTAATTAAGTACATTGTATAAATCTTGTATTGTATAATGTCTAATGGGGATTTTATATGTACCACTATATTTTTCAATTTCAAGGTTTCTCCCCGCGCGTTTGCCTTGTGAATATCCGTCCAGTGACCCAGATTGACCATGACCAGGACCAAGTGAAAGAGGAGCCGCCGGTGAGGTCAGAGGTCCATTTTGATCATGAGGATGTGGATGGGGAAAGTGACCCATTGGATTTGGATTTGGATGGGGATGGGGAAAATGAGGAGGAGGAGGAGGAGGAGGAGGAGGATGTGAATGTCCATGTCAATAAAAATGAGGAAGTGGATGGAGAAGATACTGCCCGGGGTTTATTTGATCTGAAGGCAAAGAAATGTAAAGTGTGTGGTTGGGTATTTGCGAATACGGGGAATTTGAAGAGACACTTGAGGAACACCCACAAACTCAAATTGACTTCCTGTTCCTTCAAGGAGAGTCGTCGGATGAAACGCACTCCAATCCTCGAGTTGGGTGGGAATCGCTACAAATACGCAGGCTATTCCTTCACCAAAGTGGAGAAGAATGAGGATGAGAATTCCACGGCCGGCTTCCAATGTTCTAATTGTCCATGCAAACGGATCTCATTCAAAGGCATGAAAATCCATATCCGACAATTCCACTTGGGTATACATTACATATTTTTTAATAATAAATAAATAAATATAGAAATAATATTAATAATAATATGAAGTAAAGACGGTTGGAATTTATCCTGCTACAAGAGAAAGAGACTTGCACTGTGGGGCCTCTAGAGGTTGCACGATTCCAAGAAATCGTCGTGGTCAGTTTTGATTTAAAGTTGACAAAATTGGAAAAAGCGGAATTTTGAATTTTGTGGGGGTTTTTAGAAGAAGAAAATTGTAGGTGGGCTACAAAAAAGTAAAATTTTATTTTTAATGGCCGTAAAATGAAATTTTTTTTTGAATTTGAAAAAAAATAAATGTACACAATTTTCAAAAACACTCATTTTACCGCCATTAAAAATAAAATTTTACTTTTTTAAGCGTACCTACAATTTTTTCTCTTTTAAAACCCCTCAAAATTCCACTTTTTCCAATTTTTCCAACTTTTAATCAAACCCGACCACGACGATTTCTTGGAATCGTGCAACCTCTAGAGGCCCCACAGTGCAAGTCCCTCTCTCTCTCTCTTTTAGCATGATAAATTCCACCCGACTTTAATTAATTAAAATTACAATTACAATTAAACCATGTCCATATAGAATTTAAAAAATCCCTACTCAAACTATATAATCCGAAATGGAAATTCATTTCCTATAATTTTTAACAATAATATGTAATACAATTTAATACTCACATTTTTCTGTGGATGCACACTAGTGGCCGCGTCCAAACTCGTCAAGGGTTTATCTTCACATTCAAATTCAAAATCAAAGTCAAAGTCGTCATCGGGAGGGAAAAATGGGAAGGTGAGCGTGGCGTTGGGAAATGGACAGTTCGTGTACAAAGGCCGATGGCACTACACTCAAATCGGACCAAATCAATTTCAATGTGGAGCCTGTGACGTGACGAGGCGGACGAGGAAACAAATGGCTCATCACGTCCGATGCACTCATTGCAAGCGCGGTATTTTTTTTTTTGAAATATGAACATTTAATTATACATATTCTTATATTATAAAAATTTCTCATGTTTCTCATGTTTGTTTCTTGTTGTATATATTTGTTTATTTATTTATATATATAGTTGTGGGTAAATTCGACTGTGACGAATGTCCACGAAGTTTCGACTCGAATCTACGTCTTTGCCTTCATCAGCGACTTCACAAGCGACAAAGATTGTTACTCAAGACGACCAAATCTCAAGAGGCCGCGGCTTCAAACGATCAAATATCCATTTATGCAACGACGACCAATTCCAGTGAGTCAATTTATTATTATTCATTTAATTATTGCTGCCCTTGTCTTTTCTTTTTTTAATTAATATCCACTTAATTACAGTTAATTTAAATATAAGATGGGAAATTCCACATCACACATTGTTTGTCATTGTCATATATGATTTTTGTCATGATGTTGATTTGATTTTGATTTGTGTAGATGATCGTGCCGACGCCACGATCAGATGTTTGAATTGTGGCCGTCAATTCTCGGAGGTTCGTTGGCTGATGAATCATCAGAAGAATCAAGTCTGTATGAAAAGTTTCCGGGGGAAACAACAACAACACCAACAACAACAACTCCAACGGCGACGAATGATGACGATGACCAACAGCAAGAGCCGAGTGACTCAACAGGAACAATATGAAAGTGACCTCCCTTTCCCTTGCGTCATTGGACACTGCAAGCGTCGTTTCAAGCTCAAGCGGAATCTCATTTGTCATCAGGTCATTGTTCATAAAACGCGGGCGGAGAAGGTCAAAATGATGGATGATCCTAGTCAAATTCTTCATCCTCATCACGATCAGATGATGATCATGATGATGATGAGAGATGAAGAAGAAGAACCACCTTGGACCATTGACAACGTGACAAGTCAAGTGGCTGTTGTCCCCACGACGAGAGAGGAGGAGGAGCCTTGGACTCGAGGTCACGAGGATATTGGTCAAGGTCAAGGTCAAGGTCAGTTCCCACAACAACAACAACATCAAGTCCTCGTGAAAACGGAACCAGGACGATTTTATCAACATCAAGTCGACCACCAACACCAACAACAACAACAAATTGAGGATCTGAATCTAAATGAGGTCAATTCTCGGGTGAAGTTGGTCAAGGAGGAGCCTTCAAGTCAATGTCAAGCTCCAGGTCCACTGGACTTTCACATGGAGACGTATCCCCCCGAGGAGTTGATGGAGACTGAGACTGAGACTGAGACTGGTGAAGCTGAGGATCCTCTGGCGGGCTACTACGACGAGCGAGAGGAAGAAAATGACTATATAGAGGGTGACCTGAACGTTGACCTGAACGTTGACCTGGACGTGACCCCGCAGCAGGGTCATCATCATCATCATATTGAGGAGATGGAGGACGAGAACCCAGACGGTCTTTTTCATTATAATCAATGGACGTATATCCAATTGGAAGAGGGCGAGTCCTTCCTTTGTCTCAAATGTGAACGGGTGGCGGAGACTCATGAAGAGATGCTCCAGCATATTCAAAAGGCTCATGAGGAGAACGAGAACCCCGAGTGTAAGTGTGTTAAGTGTGTGACCTTATTTTCAAATGACCTTTCTCCATTGACCTTGACCTCATTACAAAAAAATGTACATTTGTCCATACATATGTCAATTTTGCTTATATTTTTGTTTTTTGTATTCAAATTTCCAGCCCTGGCCGGTGGTTCCTATGCGGAGGAGGAGAGTCCAGTCGGTTCGGAATTGGAGGAGGAGGAGGAGGATGATGACGCGGAAGATGAGAACTACTCAGCAGGACCCTCCACATCCAAGTCCAAGTCCAAGTCAAAGTCAAATTTAAAGTCAAAGTACACATGTGGTGGAGGAGCGTCCCGGGGACTTCAAAATAATAATAATGAAAGACAGCAAAGATTTATAGCCAAATTGGATGATGCTCGGCAGGCCAAAGCCAAGCAAGTGGAGAGTACAGGCGGGTAATTAATTATTAATTTAATTTAATTGTGTATTCCAATTATGTATTGCATGTCAATATTAAGATGAACCACACAATTCATTCGTTCGTTCATTCTATACCATGTGTCTTTTTGTCTTTGTCTTTTTGAATTGTATCAACGGAAATTGGTATATATATATAGGATGGTGTGGAAATGTGAGTGTGACCGGATGTTCCTGTCCAAGCAGGGTCTGTACTTGCATCGTCGACTCCATGCCGGTATCACTTGGCCCTGTCCAGTCTGCCGCAAGTCCTTCAGTCAAAAAGTCAGTTTGAAAGTTCATTTGCAGCGGATGCATCCGGATTCGGAGCTCGCCCTCTCCGCTTTGAAGAAATTCCGCCGGTACAAGCTTGTCAAAATGACTCCTTCATTTCCTTCCAATTCTTCCAAATCTAAATGTAAATCCATCCCGTCGAGAATTCCCACTCCGCCAAAACCAAAACCCAAACGATATGGAGGACTACTTGAACGGAAAGTGGTGGAGAAAATAGCAAGAAGTGATGAAACGGATACACATAAACAACCAACGGAAATGGAATTAGGAGAGCTCGCTGATAGGATGAGTTCATCCACTAATGCGGCTGCTAATTCCAAGCAGCCGCCAAATTCAAATTCAAATTCAAATGAGGATTCAAATGGGACGGCTACACCTAAACCTTTTCCATGCTTGGAGGATGGTTGTGGGAAGAGTTATCGGACGGCTCAGGGTCTCGTATTTCATACGAGATTCCATACCGGGGAAGTCCTACATTGCCCCGAGCCCGGCTGCCATAAATTCTATGCCCAGAAAACCAATCTCGAGTCTCATTTGAAGAACATGCATGGGAAGATTTACAAATTCAGACGAAGGGGCCGAGGGAGACGCCCTTATAAAATCCATCATCATCCAGGGGAAATCGACGACGTGGTAGTCAAGGAGGAAGAGGAGGTCATTCAATGTCAAGGTCAAGATGAAGGTCTATTAGGTCAGGATGATCAAGTTGAAGGGATTCCTCATGTGAACGTGATGGGTGAGGATGAGGATGAGGATGCAAATATGGTGATGCCGCATCTTCCCATCAATCACCATGAAAGTCCGGAAAATCTGGAAAATCCGGATAGTGAATGTCCATCATTAGAATAAATAAAAATTCCATGCACTCACAACTACAAAATTCCCGCACTAAAAAAAGAAAAAAGTCTGATCAAATAAGAAAGCATATCGTCTGTGAAGTTCACAAACGAACTATATAACGATTTCCGTTAATTTGCGGACATGCGACGACTGCGTCCGTCTTTGTGGGTAAAATTGTGAAAAAATTCAGGATGACAGAAAAGTTCATGGCAGACAATCATGTCGAAGGACCCAACGACCCATCTCCAGCCATTTGACCTTAGGAGCAGGTCAATGAAATTAAGGAAAATAATTATAGTTCGTTTATGAACTTATCAGACGATATATAAAAAAATACATTTATTTCTTACACTCTTTTCTATATATTGCTGTCCACACATAAAAAAATCAAACTTGGAAATTCCATTTTACCTATATAATTTTCTGTACACCATTTTCAAAGGGTATTTTTTTTAATACAATGACAAGAAAATGTGTCAAAAGTAGGGGGGGGAGACTTTTACTATATATCCTCTTTAATAATAAGTAGTACACTGTGTGTGTGTTTGTATGTGTGTGTGTATGTAAGAGAATAAGAATAAGAAGAATTTGTGGGCCAATTTTTGAGTTCGTGTTCATTTTTTTTATGGGATGTAATAAAAAAAATATGGAAACTTGAAATACAAAATAATTTATTATGTTCCCATTATTTTTATCAAAATATAGTGTGCATATATACATAGTACATATTTAAGTCCTTGCAGGCGACGAGTTTAATTATTGTTTATGGAGTTTCAAATAATTAAATTTCCAAATCTCAAAGGTGAAAAGTGCTGTGTAATATATATATATATATAGCTGTGGGAGCAGGACTATCAGGATCCTGACATTTTCTCGCCAGGGACCACTTCCGGTCAACCCCTTGGGTATATACTAAATCAGTATTGATTTGGAAAGTGTGACCAACTTTTGATACAAATCAATTGTGATTTGGATTTGGCGTAAGAGGTTTTTAAATAAATATTGTAATGTTATAATATTTTTAGTCAGTCAGTTAAAATAGCCGTACACATGTCATGTACATATGTGAGTTACAGATTGTCACAACTCATATAAGAACGCTGAGCTGTGATTGGTCGGACGAAATGATAAGAAATTCCTGCATTCCTCCATTCTTTTTCTTTCTGTTCTCAGAAATTATTTAGCCGAGAGTGTGTGGTTTTTCGTAATCAAAAATGATTCAGTTTGGTGAATAATGTATATAAAGTTGATTGTATAAGGAAACTTTACCTTCACCTTCGGACCTCACACTTTAGTGTTGTATAATATGACTATGTGTTGGATTGGAATCGGATTTTTTAATTAGTTAATAGGAATTTGGGAAAATGTTGGATTTTGAGGGTTTTGAGGGTGCAGAAAATTATAAAAAAATCAGAATAACTAAGAAAAAAAATTAAATGGCAGTAAATGTCATTTCGTCAGTTCGTTTGTGAACTTAACAGACGATATATATATTTGTCAGAATAGCGGCTACCGGCAAACGATTGCTGAATTTTCCGGTGATGTAGATTCATCTAACGACGCAAGCGCCAACGCCAACGGCCGCATCACAAACGGATCCCCAGGGAAACCCACAATGTTCCCCTTTCTCGTCTCCATCCAGATTCAGAATCCAAAGAATCCAACCCCCGGGAAATGGTTCCACATCTGTGGAGGCACCATCATTACAAACTTGAGGATCGCAACTGGTATATTATGCCCATTCCTATACATTCCACATTCATGTCATCAATTTCATGATGGGCTGTTTATATATCTTTTTAATTGTCTTATTATTATTATTATTATTAGTCACTGTGTCCATGTGGTCCATCAAATGGAATCAGGGGCGTAGCGTGAAATATTTCTCCATGAGATTTCCAAAATTTTAGGCGCCCCCGCAAGTTTTTTGCGTTTTTGTCTAGTGTAAGACGTGAAATTTTGTCATTTTATCTAGTGTAAGATCAGAAAATTTGTCATTTCATCTAGTGAAGTGTTTAAAAAATTTCAAGTTTGCCATAGATAGCTCAATTTGATTCGACAAAATTGAAGGGGAATGGAGAAACTTGGGGCGAGCGAAGCGAACAGAAAATTTTGAGAATGAATTTTAATAAAAGGGGCGAATTTTGCTGAAAATTTTACAAATTTTGAGAATTTTGGCGCCCCTTTTACAAAAATCCCTGAGATGAGTCTCTCAGGAATCTCACCCGCGGAACGCCCCTGAATGGAATCTAGGCTTTATATTAGTTTATATAGGGCTGGTGCAAAATGGTCAATTTCTTTTTGGATTCCACATAATGGAACTTGCATTTCTGGACCACACACGCCTTATCGCGATGATTGTTATTATTATTATTATGTAGCCGCTCACTGCGTCCCTTGCTGCACGGGGCCGGGTGGGACAAATAGCGTCCTCCTTGTCGTCGCGGGACTGACGATGTCCGTCATTTTAGCAGCAATGCTGCTGGGAACGTCATTCCAGCAGCAGAATTTATGGAAATCGTCATCCAAGCAGCAAAATACAAATCTCTTTCTCTCTCTTCCACTTGACTTTATTAAATGGACAATGGACATGATGGAATTTCTCTACCTGCCTTTTGTGTATTTATATGCACACACGCACAAAAACCAATATGAGAAACTTTCGATGCATTAATTGGGCAATTATTTTTAATTATTTCAAAATCAATCAAACCCATGATATTATAAAATCCCCATAAAATGCATACAATGAAATCCCTGAATGACAAAACATAGAAACTATGAAACAAAACCAGTAATTAAAAATGCTCATAAAATTTAGGAAATCTTCAAGGGACAGAATGGAATTTCTCTACCTGTCTTCCGTCTGTAAATTCATGAGTTCATTTTTCAAATATTTTTTAATTATTTAAAAATCAAATAAACCAATTATAATAAAAAGTTCTCATAAAATAAATTAATAAAATCCCTGAATGACAATTTATAGCACAATAAAGTGAAACACTTTGTTGGCTTCGGAAGCGAAGCTCTATTGTTTCGTTTATCCGTCCGTCCTTCAACCATACAAAACAAAAAAAACTGGGTATTTTGTGAAAATTTCCCACCCGTCCCCAAATGACTCTTCCAGACTTTGGATGGAATTTCAAAAGAGAATTTCCGTGGAACCGTCAATTCTGGGTCAAATGAGTCCGATCAAATGGAAACACGTTTATTTGATTCCGAAACCACGCGTTTTCCCATTTCCCGTCTGCCGGTGACCTTTCGTGACCTTCTAATACGAAGGATATTTGAAATGGTTCACCACAACCATAATCAAACATTTTTCAAGTCAACCGTTACGTTTATATGCACCAAATTCCTTACATGTATCATTCGCCGTTTGCTCGCTAATTGACAGTTGGGGACTCGTCAGTTCAAAATTGACTAGTTAACACTACGCAAATGCGGAAATGTTAAAAAATTCGAGTATTTTTCCACATGGTTGTGTTTTCCAGATATGATTTAACTATAGCTTGCAAAAAATGGGTGAAATCCGTTGGGAGAGAGAGGCAGTGGAGAGTTTTATATGAGAAAGGGAAATACATTGTTGCTTATGGCGCTCCATGTTATTTCCTTGCCCGCTCGCTCTCACTCATCACTCGCTCACACTTGCTTGTCGCTGGAAGCGACTCGCTTCAGTTATGATCCGGGAAAAGTCCGCAGAACACAGAAACCATCATAATAAATTCGGAATTATATATTCCACATTTTAATCACTAATTACTAATTACGCCTCGTTACAATTTGTAACTTACAAAGATGCCTCCGCATAAATTCGGATGCCACTGCAAAGCAAAAAGTTAACATTGACTATATAATGAAATTCTAACCTAATTCTTTAAAGCATGGGATTTCAAACCAATTATAAAAAATTATAAATTTCCTTAATTAAACAAATAAATAAACAAATTCCTAAATAAATATTACCTCTTATTTCATATGGGCTGGATTTCAAAATTTGAGCAGATTTCCTACTAACAATTTTTCTCTCGTAGCCGCCCGAATTGCTGCAATGTGACACAATTATATAGCTTGAAAGTCGTCCAGAAAATCAAGATGATTGTCCGAATTTGTACCTGGTATTTTCGTTTCTGTGTCTGATTGTATGTTTTTCACCTCCATTTCATTCATAGAGCAATGAAAGAACGTAGGATGCAAAGTCATTGTGTTTTTGATAACTATACAGGTTGAATAAATTGAAAATAATCAATTCCCTTCTCTTAAATTTCAATATGACTTAACTTTTTAATCGATTATAATTGGATCTTTTTTGGTGTGTGGTTTGCATATTCTTTGTGCTCATTCCAACTTTGTGTCTCTGTGTGTGCTAGCTGTGGCTTTGTAATTATATATTAGAGTTGAATTTAGAGAATATTTGTGTATGTGACTATATATATATTCCACCGATTGCATAGGAAATCACAGTCCTTTAATCTTTTCTTTAGGTAAAGGTGGATGGATTAGAGTCCATGTGTATACGAGAGACAGGTATACATACAAGAATTCCAGAAGCCAACCTTTCAAAGGAGATGCGTCACACAGGCATGAGTCAAGCACATAAGCTCTTTGCGGATTTCTTCCTCTGTATGTACATTAAAACCATGCGCAATCATTTTATGGGAACGTTTTATAATCATTGGTTTGTTTGATTTTTAAATAATTAAAAAATATTTGAAAAATGAACTCATGAATTTACAGACGGAAGACAGGTAGAGAAATTCCATTCTGTCCCTTGAAGATTTCCTAAATTTTATGAGCATTTTTAATTACTGGTTTTGTTTCATAGTTTCTATGTTTTGTCATTCAGGGATTTCATTGTATTCATTTTATGGGGATTTTATAATATCATTGGTTTGATTGATTTTGAAATAATTAAAAAATAA
Source organism: Gisinianus flammeolus (assembly GCA_034699125.1). Taxonomy (NCBI): domain Eukaryota; kingdom Metazoa; phylum Arthropoda; class Collembola; order Symphypleona; family Katiannidae; genus Gisinianus; species Gisinianus flammeolus. Next base: position 607 of record JAIUND010004154.1, on the reverse strand, counting down.
TTAATACATAGAAAGTTTCTCATATTGGTTTTTGTGCGTGTGCGCATGTGGATAAATAAACAAAAGACAGGTAGAGGAATTCCATTGTGTACATTGCACATGTTATATAAAGTAAAGTGGAAGAGAGAGAAAGATTTTTATTTTGCAGTTAGGATGACGATTTCCCTAAATTCTGCTGCTGGAATGACGCGTCTGCTGCTGGAATGACGTTCCCAGCAGCATTGCTGCTTGCTGCTAGAATGACGGACATGGACTGACGGACTTGTCGAAGCACGTGGGGACGGAGCAATATATCGTCGGCCAGTCCTACGAAGATTAACTAATACATCAAAAGTTGGGGAAAATTATATGCGTTTATTAAAAAATACTATTGTATTAGTGTAATATATATGTAGTTGGACAGTGCATATATTTCAGTGTGTATTTTAACATGTCATTTTAACATCAAACGTTTTATAAACGTTTGTTTTTTGGCGGGAAATTCAAATAAATGTTTGTCTTTTGGCGGGAAATTCAAATAAATGTTTGTTTTTTGGCGGGAAATTCAAATAAATGTTTGTCTTTTGGCGGGAAATTCAAATAAATGTTTGTCTTTTGGCGGGAAATT
>JAIUND010004153.1:0-12972 GCA_034699125.1 Gisinianus flammeolus | reverse complement strand
GCTGTTGCTTTGGATAATTCAGGGGAATCCAAAGAGGCACTCAACTTGTACCAGAAAATCCTGGAGAAGAAAAAGAAGAAAATCCAGTTGGGCCCAGATGACAAATCCACCACCAAAACAAAAGTAAATCTAGCCATTCTACTCACAAAACAAACAAAGTTTGACGAGTCGTTGATTTTGTGGAGGGAAATCGCCGAGACGGAGAGGAAAGTTTTGGGCGAGGATCATCCGGAAACACTCAAAACACAAACAGAAATCGCTAAGGTGTTTTACGCTCAATGTGAATGGGGTCAAGCGTTGAGTAAGTTGGAAGGAATTCAGAGGACACAAATGACAAAATTTGGAGGAAATCATTTAGAGACTCTCCTCACGAAAGAATACAAAGCAATTGTCTTGATCGAGTTGGGGAAAATTGGGGAGGGCGTTCAGTTGCTCCTCCAAATCTACCAGGAACGAAAACGGATTTCGAGTGCGGAGGATCCAGAGACGCTCAAAAATTTTCAGAATATCAACTGGGGATTGGAAAAACAAGGAAAATCCAAGGAAGTTCTTGAAATGTACAAGAAGGAACACGAAAGTCGGAAGGAATTCCACGGAGAAAATCATCCGGATACAATTCAAGCCCTGAAAGATCTGGAGATCGTAACTAAATGGTTGGAGGAGATTCAAGAGGCGGACCAAGAAGAAGCTGATAATGAAAAGGAATAATAATAATGTGACATCCGATTTACAGATAATTTCGCTCCTTGTCCCTTCAGTTTTTTCATGATCTAAAGTTCATTCATTTTGTTATGATTCGGAACTCTGCGTGCCAAATAAAATTTGGAATTTACATTTGATTTTCACATGCATTCAGATTTCAGATTTCAGGCAATAAAAAATAATAATATATATAAAATAACACCAAATCAATCTTCTTTAATAATTTCCTAAGATCCTTCGCATGTGTGTGTGCATGTCCATTTTATATAGTTGCTGTGAAATTGAGTGTGAAGTGTGAAGCGAGTGTGAGCGAGAGCGAACGGACAAGGAATTAACATGGAGCGCCATAAGCAACAATGTATTTCCCGTTCGAATATAAATCTCTCTGCTGTGCCTTTCTTTCCCAACGGATTTTACCCATTTTTTGCAAGTCATAGGTAAACAGGGCCTATTTTAACATGTTAACTAGTCACCATTTTTTGGTGACTAGCCCATTGGACTGGTGACTTGCCCTGGCCCATCGTGACTAGAGTTTACCCCACAGTTTTACAAATTTTGAAAAAAAGCTAACGAAAGGGCACAAAAACAGTTGCCAGGGCACTCAATTTCAACTAAAAACGGCAAACTTTTCTAAAAAAAAAGGAAGTAAAAATTTCTGGGCTCGCTTCGCTCGCCGTTTTCTTTTCCCGTTTTAGCCCATAAAACTCAAAATCGCCGACAGATACATTTTGCACTAGGTAAGATTGCAAAATTTTGGAATTTCCACTAGATAAAAGTGGAATTTTTGCCAGCCTACACTAGATAAAATGGCATTTGGAGGAAAAAATTGTGTGTATCAAAAGTGCCCTTTTCCAAAAATGGTGACTAGTAAAATATCGTTAAAATAGGCACTGTAAGTAAATTATATGTGCACAACACAATCATGTAGACAAATCCTCGAATTTATTAACGTTTGAGCATTTGCGTAATGTTGTTAGCCATATAGTCAATTTTTAGCTGACGAGTTCCAAACTGCCAATCGGCAAGCAAATGGTGAGACATTTATGGACATTCCGTATGAACGTAACTATTTTGAATCAAATTATTCCAGCTTATAACATTTTACTCGATGCTCCCTTTAGAGAATTTAAATCTCGTTCTATATACAAGATTTTGCGAAAACTAAACTTAAAAATATGAGGTAAATAAAATGTATATTTTCTCTCTCTGATTGGCCCAAGTATTTACACAGTTAAATTGTTAATGTATTTTTCTCCACTATGACAATCAAACATTAGGACAATTTGAAGATATACTTTTCAATTTTGCAAGTATAAAGACATTGATATTGAAATCAGCTGATGTGACTTGTGAGGACTCATTTCATTTTATTGTTCAACATTAACCAGTCTAAAATTTTGTATTCAAGTCTTTTGACAAGAAGAAAAAAGTGATTTTGTAATGTGCTGTGAAATGAAATGTAAAATGTAACCAAATAATGTGGAAAGGAAAAGCGACTTTTTCATACCAAAATGGCATTGGAAATGATGAGAAATAATTAAGAGAAAGTTGAATTAAATTTGTGTATATTTTGCAATGCTTCAAGCCGATAGTTTATTTGTCCGAATCAACATGAATCAATCAATCATTTTGGATTTGAATCCTCAACACATTTTTACACATGTAAATATTACAAACAGATTCCTCACATGAAATATATTAGTAAATACGTTCATTTGTATATACGAAGAATTGGAGCATTTCCACAGGGTTAATTTTGAATTGGGATTCGCGCCCCATCGATCAATATAAATAAATGCGTAGTAAAATAAATAATGGGATAAATATTTTTGATTAGAAAAGGAAAGTGTGACGAATGACGTCGGGAATAGGGATTTTTGTATTTGTTTTATAGAAGGAGATGATGAATTATTTAATTAAATTGATCATCGTTTGATATTTGTTGTTGATTTATTTTTTGACGGTGCAGCACTGGGCTTTGAGGTTGTTCAAAGCGGTGATGTCGTTGACGGTGTTGGATTTGGATCCGGTATGGACTTGAGTTTGAAGTCCGCACATGAATTGGCCTTGAGGGCATTGTTGCTCTCCAGTCCATTTTCCTTGGGCAGTTCCGGCTCCTTCAAGGACTTGATGATTCTCACAGATGAGACGAAGATTGTTGGCAGCGGTGTTGTCCTTTTCAATCCCTTGATTGGATTCGGAACGGAGCTCAAAACCGACAGCTTTGTTGTCACCGTGGCATTGAAGTTTCTCTCCCCAAACTCCCCATTCAGCTTGCTTGCTCTCGATCTTGCCGACGATGGAAGAACTTCCTTTGACGGAGCAGAGGAAACGAATGGCATTTAAAGCGGTGGCATCACGTTGTTGATGAACTTTCATGTCACGACCTTGAACTTTCAATTGCATCCCGCTGACGATGGTCCCTTCTGGACATTCCTCCCATTTTCCCCACGTTCCCCACGCCGTCGTTTGAGGGGATTCAATCACTTGTCCACTCTTTTGAACTATACAATCATCATTAACAAGTACAATACAAATTAGTACAAAATCCACAACAACAACAAAATTCAGAAAAACAACAACAATAACAACAACAAGATTCTGATGGAATTAATTAAAATAATGATTACCTTTGTGGGTGAAACCGGCAGTCTTGAGACTGTAATGACGTTGGAACATTTCCTTGGACTCTTCAGAAGAAGAAGAAGAAGAAGATGAACCTCGTTGACATCTCTTTGGCACTTGAACGCGAACGAGTTGTTGATGTTTGGCAGCAACATCCACGTGATCACCGTGTCGGATTTTGTTGCTCAAAGTGCGGGCTTGTTGACTGGATTTTGGCATACAATGTGCTTGAACTTGTTTGGCTTGAGCTTCGGTGGCTTTGAATCCACGTGGGCAAGCGGGGAACACGTTGTTGGTGATGCACAACTCGCTTTGGTTCTTGGAGTTGGTCACGGCGTGTTGACGACGGATGGGCTCTTGCTCGTGATGTTGTTGTTGTTGTTGCACCGTCATTTGTTGGAATTGACGTTGCTTTTGTTGCTTCTGTTGTTGCTTCCGTTGTTGTTCCTTTTGTTGTTGTTGTTGGGTTTGTCCGTATTGTTGCTTTTGTTGTTGTTTCAATTGTTTCTTTTCTTGGTATTTTTGTTGTTCAACCGAGTTTTGGGGGAAGAAACGGCTCTCTTCGGATTGAGATTCGGAGGATGAAGAAGAAGAAGATGAAGATGAGGAAGAAGAATATGACAATCGTTGTTGTTGTTGTCCATTCTTGGTCTTGTATTGTTGGTATTTGTTGCGGTTGAAACGGGATTGTTGAGTTTGTTGTTGGGTTTGTTGGTATTGACGAGCGAATTGTTGTTGGGTTTGTTGGTATTGACGAGCGAATTGTTGTTGAGTCCTTCGTTGTTGTTGTTCTTGAGCGTATTGTGGACCACGAGAATGAATTTTGGAGACATAACGACCTTGTTGTTCACCATCTTCTTGTTCCTTCCGGATTTGACGTTGGACTTGTTGGTCCACTTGACATTTCCCAGAGGAGGCGGAGGATTTGTTGTCCAAAGGTTGGAAAGCGTAGGAAGCGACGAGGAGAGTTCCGGATGACAATGGGAAATCACGAGGACTTCGCATCTCAGCCGTCTTTTCATTGTCGAAATCTCCGCAGATTCCGCAAGTTCGGTTACGGAAAACGTTGGACGAGTACACGATGACGCGTTGTCCATCGGTGGCGACTTGAATGTGTCGTCCAATCACTTGAACTCCACCGTTGGGCATTTGCATGACCTCAGCAATGGGTTGTTTATTTTGTTGACCGGGAATTCGGATGACAGCGGGGAGTTTTGTGGGTTGTCCATTGATGAGGACGGTCATGCCAGATTTGGCGGAAGAGAATTCAGAGGAAGCTCCGGATTTCTTTTGTTGTTGTTGTTGTTGTTGTTGGTGTTGTTTGTTTTGATGTTGACGACGGACCTCGAAACTTCCGCTCTCGCTGGAAGAAGAAGAAGATTGTTGGGATTGTTGTCCGTTGGGGATGATCGTGATCTTGTTGGATCCGCCGAGGAGGATCGTGACGGTGCGTTGACGGTTTTGTTGGAGGTCCTTGACGAGGACAGCCATTGGATAACGGCCGGAGCAGTCCTTGGCCAAAACATGTTCACATCCTTGAACGGTCTTTTGATTGAACGAATAAGTCACGTTGTCAAAAGTGTTGACGTAGTTTCTCTCCAAAGAACACATTGAATCGGATTGAGCACGGAAAAGACGATCCTTCATGTTTCCAAAGACGGTTTGACTGGCGGTCAAAGGAAGAACTGCTTTTATCAAAGCATTCGTTTTGATGTTGGTGAAGGAAAGAATTGAATCCGGTTTGCGAATCTCCAAACTCACAAATTGTTTGTTTGGGGTCATGCGAGCACGAATCTCAAATTGACCTTGTTTCATTCCCGTGGATTCGGGGAATTGATTTTCGGACATGTATGGATAAAGGACGGCCTTCAACAAGTTTTGGAAATGGTAAATCGTCATGTTTTGGATCATCTCGGGCATTTGAGAGTGCTAAAATCAGAACAACAATACAGAAAATGTTAATAAAGGTCAATTTAAGGTCAATTCGGAGATAGAAGTCAAATTACAAAAATTAGGTCAAAAAATAGGTCAAAATTAATTGAAATGACATTGAATTGGTCAAATGACCTAAAAAGTGGCAAAATGAGCAAGAATTTTGAAAAAATAATTCGAAAAATGAGGGAAATCTGCTCAAACTATTTCAAAAACTGCAGAAAACGGTATAAAATAAGCAAAATTAGGAAAAATCGATAAAATTTGGGGAAAAAGCTGACAAAACGAGAACAAATTATAAAATTGAGCAAATAATTCCAAAAAATAATGTAAAATTGACTATTTGAAGTAAAATGTTGAATTATGGTAATTAAAAGTTTAAATGCAGGTCAAAAATCGTACTAAAATGGAAAACGAGGTGCAAAAATGAATTGAATTGAATTTACCTCGATGACAAGTTTGGCTTGATTAAGAGCAGCGGCTTGTTGTTCGGCAACGTCCATGCAGATTTGAGAGATGGAAAAACCTTTCTTCTCATCGCGAGTGCACTTTTGTGCCTCGGGCGATTTAGTTCTGGCCCATTCGGTCATTTCTTGGTCACGACGAAGTTTCCCTTGAATCTTGACGAAAAGTGGGAGAGTTTTGCAATTGTGCCCGGCACGAAGTTTCCCTTGAACTTGAACGGAAAGATCTTGAGCCAAAAGAGTGTGACGACGAATGGCCACGATGTGACGACTGGCTCTCTTTGGGGTGTCCATTGACCCTTCAAATTCAATGCAAGCTTCTGGTTGGTTACGGGAATTTGGTGAGTCCTTGACGGCTTCACGGATGGCTTGGAAAGCAGAATTGGATTGAGGAAGAGCAGCAGCAGCTTCATTGGCAGCTTGTCCAAGAGCAATTCGAACAAACAAATGTCCTTGATGAGAATTGAGTTGAGCCAAATATTGAACAGAGTTTTCACTTCCCTTTTGAAGTGGGCGTTGATTTTGAACCGTTGATTTCAATTCATTGAGCGCAACCAAAGCGGATTTCTTTCCCAAAAGAGCAACAATGACGACATGCCCACGAGCACGTTTGTTTTGTTGTCTCTCCGACTCTTGAGATTGACTTCCGGATCGAGATTGACTCTCGGAAGACTCGGAGGATTCGGAAGAGGAAGAAGAAGATTGACTGTTGGATTCGGATGAAGATTGAGATTCAGAGCTGGAAGAAGATGAAGAAGAAGAAGATTGACTTCCGGATCGTCTTTGTGACTTTTGTTGTTGTTTTTGTTGTTGGACGTTTTGTTGTTTTTGGGCTTGTTGACGGTTGATCAAAGAGCGAACTTTGTTGAACCATCCTTTGGATTCTTGGGATTCGGAGCTGGAAGATGAAGAAGATCCAGAGTTTGATCCGGAATCGGATTCAGAGCTGGAGCGGGAGTTGCTTTCACTCTCACGAGATTCGCCTTCTTCAGAAGATTGAAGATCGCGGGCAACAGTTGAGCGTTGACCACCTAACAAAATGAAGAGAGAAAACAATCATAAGAAAAGGCGGGATTTAATTACAAATTACAAATTACAAATATATTGTTCTCGTAGATACTCCTTAAGCAATTAAATTTATTTGAAGGAGCCACAGCGGGAAATTTAAAAATATGTGTAAAAGAAGTATAAAAACGTACGGGTGGCGAGGAGGAGAACAATTGTTTTGGTTTCGGATTTGTCGAGGTCAAGAATGATTTGACGTTTGACATATCGAATTGATGGAGATCCCAACCAAGCTGCGTTCAAAGCGCAACCAGCAGTGTGGAAACGACGAACGAATTTGGTCCATCCGCTGATGGATTCTTGTTGTTGAGGGAATTCGGACTCTTCTTGAAGTTGGAAAGTCAAACCCAAAGCTTTTTGTCCATATTCACGCTTGTTTTGATAATCTTCCTTGCGATCTTCATTGGCATGAACGATTTCCATCTTTCCGCCTTGTTGATGTTGGGCATTCGTGGGGTAGAATTCATCGGTGATGATGGCAGTGTATGGGATTTGATGGTAAGTGACCAAATTGATGGAACCGGATGGAGCACCAGCAGACAAATGAGCGGGCGTGATGGCGAGCTCAAGTTGTCCACGTGGAGAACGACGGGCAACGGCGGTGAAGGGAGCTTCGACGACGAAATGACGTTGAACTCCAGCTTGATATTGTTTCCCGGTGAAAGGAACCTTGAAGGACAGCTTGCGGTGAATCTTCCAGGCGTAACTATACGCACATCATTTAAATTAAATTAATTATCTAGACTTATATTCAACAATCCATTTCAATGTACAAATAAATTAAATTAATTAGTTTGGTACTGTTTAAATTAATTAAATTGAATATTGTCTTACACTGGGGACAAATCAGCTTGGATGCTCATTTCCTTGCCGTGTTGGCTTTCCAATTTGATGGTTCCGCGGATGGAAACGAGTGCGGGCATGCGCATTTGGTAAACCATTGGGAATCCGAGGATCGTTGGCATCGTCGACAAATGTTCAGCAAGATGAACGGCTTTTTGGTAGTTGATGGTCAATTCTCCTTGAGCGTTGGCGTTTTGGGCGAGTTCTGTGTCCATCAAAATTTAAAATATACCAAAGGAAAATCATTAATAATGTGGAAATACTAATAATAATAATAATAATACGAAACGCATCAATCAGGAATGTTCAAGGATGTCTGGACATTCTAATAATTTCCTTGGGGGAGAATTCAAATCGTGGGATGAATTTGTATTGCTTACGTTGGGCAAGTTGTTGGACTTGAGCTTCATCGAAAGTCCAAAGACGTTCGATTTCATCACGAAGACGAAGATAGATGGCGCCTTGGACGGGCTCATCTTGTTGGCGGGATTCAATGTTCAAAAGATTCTTGATTTCACTCAAATCCTTGTGAGCTTGAAGTTCCTTTTCAGTTTCGCCACGAGTGACGGCATTGATGAAGGCGGACGCCAACTTTTGAATCGTGTTTCCAGTGACGGAGATTTCCATTGGAGAAACTCCAGCGGCACCATTTCCGAAACTGTAGTAATTTCTGTAGTAGAATTGAGTTGGGAGGATCGAATCTTGAGCTTGTTGATAGCTAAAATGTTGAGCAAATCCAGAGTTGAGTTCTTCAAAGAATTGAGCAGTGAAAAGGTTGTGAGAACGAGCGATGGAAGCATCAATTGGCTTGGCCAAAGCAAGGACGGCACGAGCCTTGAGAATCATGTTCATTTGACTTCCCTTCAAAGGCGTCTCGACGGAAGCGAGGCTCTTCAAAGAAGAATACACGAAAGAACGGACTTGGCGGGAAGTTTCAAACCAAGTGGACATGGCAGCTTGTTGCCAGAGTGCGACATCAGCATAAGTGCAATGGAAAAGGAGAGCAAAAGCAGCATTACGGACTTCGGGATGTTCGGAACGATCAAAAGCGACCGAGACGAGGATTGGAAGAACTTGTTGTTCAACAACTTCATCGGTGAGGATGTCTGCGGATTGACGATCGACGGGGAGGACAAACTTGGTTTGACCTTGTTGACCTTGTTGACCACGCATTTGTTGTTGTTGTTTGTATTGGAGATATTGGCTCTTGGATTGTTGGTATTGATATTGTTGTTGTTGGTTCGTGTTTGAACGAGATTGAATCAAGTTCTTGAGGGCGAAGATGGCTTTCGTCTTGATGAAAGAATCCGTCTGTTCATCCAAGATTCGTTGGACGATTGGGATCGTCTCGGGGTGTCCAATGGTTCCAAGGGCGGCCAACCAAGTGACGATGTAATGCGTGTTTTGTTGTTGTTGGTTTTGTTGGGAGCCGGAATAAGCCTCCAATCGTTTCTCCAATTGTTGGATGAAGAAAGGAACGAATTTCTGGGCAACGTAAGATTCGTCACAGAATTCGCCGTACAGAGCAACGGGATAACGCGTGTTCTTCACTTTCTTGTTGATGCAAGCGTTTTGAAGGAGAGTTGCGAAAGAGAGAATGGCCGTCGTGCGGACTTGTTCTTGTCTTTTCACTGATTCTTGATCGATCACCTCAAAATACTTTTGAAGGAGTTGTTTGGTTGGGGTGCGAATGTACATTGGAAGCGTTGCGAGGGTTTGAGCTGCTTCTTCTCCGTTCAAATGACCCGCCTTGATGTGCTCCAAAAGGTAAACGACGGTTGGATTGGTTCCAGCAATTGCGAGGGCATCCAAGAAAATGCTTCGAGTGACTTCTTGACGTTCACTTCCGCTACAAAAGAAACAACAATGACGATTAGAAATTCAGAAAATTCAATTTAAAAATTCAAAGGAGAAATCGAGAGAAAATGTAGAAGGAAAATCGAGACAATCAATGACAAATTCAATAGAGAATCAAATCAAATATCCAGCATGAAATTCAAAGTGAATAATCGAGAAAATCCAAAAGAAAAATTGAGAAAATCACCAATTCTAGAATTCCAGAATTTCAGATTGCAAAATTCAATGGAAAATCAAATAAATAAAACTCAGTGGAAAGTTCAAATAACAATTGAAAAAATTCAATGGTAAATTCCAGAAAAAATGCGTTCAAATTCCACAGCAAATCAAATAAAGATTTGAATTGAATAATTTCAAATGAAAATGATCGTAAAAGTTGAATGGAAAATTCAAAGACAATAGTCAAAAATTCAATTCCTTACGTTTGGATCAATTTTTGGGCGAGTTCTTCGATTGCGGGACGGTTGAAAACGCGGAGGATCTTGACGACGGTGGAAATCTTGGACAAGATTTCACGTTCGGCGATGGAATCCTTTTCGGTGGATTTGGTGAGGCCTTGAGAAATATCTTTCATGAGCTCAACGACGCGTTCCTTCATTTGCTCACGTTTCAATGGAGTGACGAGAAGAGAAGAAAGTGGAGCTTGATCCAAAGCAGGTTGAGGCAATTGACCTTTCCCTTCAGCAAAACTCTTGTACGCCTTTTGGTAGCGACTTTGTTGGTACTTTTGTTGTTGTTGGGATCCATTTTGTCCTTGTTGTTGTTTTTGTTGTTGTCTACGTTGTTGTTTTTGTTGTTGGTTGCGTCCGTGAGAGAAGAAACCAGAATATTCCTCAGAGGATTCAGAGGATCGACGTTGTTGTTCGTTTTGGAAACGAGATTCTTGGGATTGAGATTCAGAGGATTCGGATGAAGAAGAAGAAGTTTCTTGACTTCCGGATCGGTTCTTGTTGTATTTCATTTGTCCATCTTTGACTTGTTCTTGTTCTTGAGGATCGTAAGTGTAGACGAGATTGTTGATGACCTGTGGATTTTCAACTGGCGTGGCTTGACCGTGTCTAATCGACATCAAAGTCACGTTCTTTTGAACTCCAGCAACGACTTTCTCGGAATCGCGAAGTCCAGTTTGGAATCGCTCTTGTTGCGTGATCTTCAAAATGGTGAAATTCCGACGGCTTTGACCGCAAGCGGTGTAACGAGAAACTAAAGCACGCTATATTTTGATCCACAAAACAAAATACAATAGACAAAATCAATTATATATTTTTCCTATATTAATATTTATATATATAGAAAATGAGCGGGGATATTTGAATGGAGAGGGAACTTACGCCCCAGAGGGATCCGCCATTGTTGTCTCCAGCGTGGAAGTTGAGTTCAGATGGAGTCGAGTAAGCGAGGACAGCTTTTTGAGCGCACGCGGTGAAATTCACGGTCTTGATGATTTCATAAACTTGATCTTGTTCTTGACAAAGTTGATTGAAAGCACGTGGCCAAACTTGTTCCTTGGAGCTCTGCAATTTAAAGTCCATTATATCAATTAATCATTTCATAATTCAATTTAAATTTGGAATTTAGAATATTTTCCCGGGTTATTTTAAATTTATTTGGGGTGTGTTTTGTTGATTTTTAATCAAAGTTACCTCTTCGCTGCTCTCGGATGAAGAGGAAGAAGAAGATCCCTTTTGGGCGTTCTTGTTGGCTTTGTATCTTCGGTTTTGACTTTGACGTTTTCCTTCTTTCTCGAAAGATTCGGAGGAAGAAGAAGACGAAGCAGAAGAAGATCCGGAAGATTTGGATGCGCCAGCTTGAGCTTGACGTTCGAATTCAAAAGGAGAAGAGAAAGGACCGTTTTGACTGACGGTGTAATAAGTTTCACATTCGCCATGAACAGATTGTTCAAGAGTTTCATAGAAGAAACCGGATTCTTGCTCGGCTTCTTGTTGAAGAGTTTCTGCACCTTGTTGATTTTGTTTCTTGGATGGAGTTTGACGGTTCAAGTTTCCTTGGAGGACTTGTTGACTTCCGGTCGTGTCCAAGATGAAAGTGGATGCCATAGCTTTCTTGATGTTGACAGCCCAAGTTGGAAGATTTCGTTGGACGCGAATGGACTCAACCACGCCGCGCTTCACAATCAAATCCATTGGAGAGGTCAAGAAATGTTTGAGTTCTTGTGGGAGCTCAGCAACTTGTCCTTTCCGGATTTGACCGTCCCGCCAACCTCCATTTTCAAGCTCTTCGTTCGTTTCAATCACTTTCAAGTCTTGAGTCTATAGAAAAATCCACACGGTAAAACAAAATACACAGTCAACATTTGAAAAAATTGTCAACATTTTTTTACAGGGAAAAGTTGGATTTTAAAATTGGGAGAAAAACGGTGGACAGAAAATTCGAGCTCAATTCCCAAAAATCCAAGATTTTGGGGGGGATTTCCTATCCAAATTGGGAATTTTTCTTGGAAGATTTGAATGTTTTTCAGGGGGAAAATTGAAAAACTCCAACTGAATTCTCAAAATATGGGAATTTATTTATTAGAGATTTGTTGAGCAAATTGGTTGTATTTTTGTGCGGAATTCGCATATTTTTGGGGGGGGGGGGGGAAATTGAGATTTTAATTAAAAAAAACAGTCAACAGTCGTCCGAAATTATGAATATTTTATAGGGAAAAGTTGGATTTTAAAATTGGGAATAAAAAGGTGAGAAGAAAATTCGAGTTCAATTCCTCAAAATTCAAGATATTTTGGGATTTTCAGTGCAAATTGGGAGTTTTTTCTTGGAAAATTTAATACTTTTCAGGGGAAAATTGAAAAATTGAAACTGAATTCGCAAATTATGGGAATTTAAAGATTTTTTGGGCAAATTGGGATCAATTTTGAGGGTGGGATTTGAACTTGGGGGGTTAAAAAGAGATATTTCGGGGGGTAAAAAGAGATATTTTGGGGGGTAAAAAGAGATATTTTGGGGGTAAAAAGAGATATTTTGGGGGTAAAGAGAGATATTTTGGGGCTTACTTTGACGTTGAGAACGCCGTTGGGGAGGGCAGTGACGATTTGAGTGTAATCAAGTTGAATTCCAGCGAATCGCCTGCTGATTTCGGAGATTCCGGTCATGGCTCGACCGCGAACTCTGTACCAATATTGTTTTCCTTCTTGAAATGCGAAGTCTGAACTCACAAGACCAGCTGCAAAATCCAAATCCAGCACCCAAAAACACACAACAAAAACGTCAAATTATTACAACATTCCGCGATTTTAATGAATTTTAATTCGTCGTAATCGAGAAGAAAATTAGAGAATTTGAAAATCAAAGAGATTTTGGATAGAAAAATGGAAAAATGAAATTGTAAAGGAAGAAGAAGAAGATAAAAAAAAAGAATTAAATATTGGAGATGAAACTGACCCAAAAGGCAAAGTCCGATGAGACAACTCACTGCCTTCATCCTCACTATTTTCACTTCAAACGAATTTGAAAAATAAAAACTTCA
>JAIUND010004152.1:0-12973 GCA_034699125.1 Gisinianus flammeolus | reverse complement strand
TTCTAATTTTGCTGCTGCTTTTTTAGCTGGTGCAGCTGGAGTAGTAGGCTTTTTTGCTGGTGAAGATGGGGTCACTACTTTTTTTGCTGCTGGTTTTTCGTCCTCCGACGAGTCCTCGTCTGATGACGATTCTAATTTTGCTGCTGCTTTTTTAGCTGGTGCAGCTGGAGTAGTAGGCTTTTTTGCTGGTGAAGATGGGGTCACTATTTTTTTTGCTGCTGGTTTTTCGTCCTCCGACGAGTCCTCGTCTGATGATGATTCTAATTTCGCTGCTGCTTTTTTAGCTGGAGCAGCTGGAGTAGTAGGCTTTTTTGCTGGTATGGTTGTTGCTGCTTTTTTTGGAGGTGGCTTCTCGTCCTCGGATGATGATTCGGAAGATGATACTGCTTTTTTAGCAGGAGCAATGGGTTTTTTCACGGGAGTCGCCACTACTTTCTTTGCTACTGGTTTCTCATCTTCCAATGAAGAGTCTGAGTCCGACGAGGATGATGAAGGTTTGACTGCTTTCTTAGCCGGAGATGAAGGCGTTGATTTTCTATACTTGAGAAACACTTCTGTTAATGTTGGGGACCCTGGTGGTAGATTTGGCTGGAATTAAAAAAGTAAATGTAAATCACAATCATGTCATATTAAATACCATCATGTAAATAAGTAAATAAATACATGCATATATGCCAAATAAAAACAATTTGAAAGTTTCCACACGTTGTCTTATTATAAAAAAACATACATAAATGCACTTGTTCATTCTTAATTTATTGTTAGTCTGTTCTCGACAGCAGAATACGCATAGTTGACATTCTACATGCATATCCATGTAGTAGACATGCATATAATTACATTATAAAGACATGTAACTCAGTACATAGCCACATGCATGATGAAAGCATGGCTTTCCATGCTTTCTGTACCTAATCTCAACCATACATACTTAATACGTATAATGAAAAGAACGTGTGCACAAAAAAAAAAAAACTTTTCTCTTACCGGATTTGATTTCTTTTTGAACAATGTAGCAAGACTTGCATTTTCCTTGGAAAGGTAGTCATATACGAGAGAGGCAATCGCGTTTTTGTCGTCTGCCATTTTCACAGATTAAAAAAATAAATACAATTACAATTAAATTGCAAAATTACTTTTATTGTCACTAATTTTCATACAAAATCGGGAAGAGAGTAATAAAAGAGAGGGATGAAAAGTCGAAAACATTTTAGTGGGAAAACTCGCGCGCTTAGTTCTGTTATTGAGATAGATGGCGCAAGAAGCTGGCTTGGAACTCGTTCGAGTTGTAGTAAAACAAAATGTTTTTAATATTTTAACTATACATACTTGAGTACAGATTATTTGCAGATTATAAATAAAGATGCAACAAAGCAAAAACAATATAAGCATAAATATGAAAAGGAAAAGTAAGTAATAATAAAGATAGTAAAAGTATAGCCTTCATCTTTCAGATAAGAATCCCAACTGGAAAACATTCATAAAATGAATGAATATCTATATTAAAACTATACAAATTCTCTCTTCCTTTTGTCTCGTCTGAAATCTGCATGAAAATTCACAGACATCTTCTTCCTTTTCCCATCGTCAGAAAAAAGTAACATCATCGTCATCATAAAATTATTAGTGCTCTGCAGTAATTAAATCTCACATTGTAAGGAAATATTTTCAATAAAATATGTAATAATAACGTGGAAAATTTTGTTACGTCTTTATTATTATGATGATGATATTATGCATTATGCGTCAAAGTTTTATTTACGTAAATAAGTATATATGTACTGAAGAGATTCCATCGTAATAATAATTTAGTAGAAACAATTCGCATTATGATCCAAAACAAAGCATGAGAAAATCTCCAGCAGATTCCAGTCACAATCAAAAACACAAAGAACTCATTTCATATAACTCAGAATCTCATTTCAAATACCTTATCATTCTCTCCATGAGTCTACTCAAAGACACTTCCGTTCCGTTCCAAAAATTAGTTCACTTTATTTAGAGATTCTATATAACTAGTCCGAGAACATTTCAACATTCGCATTCCAAATTTTCTTAAATCCCCATAAAAGCAAAAGAAGAAAAATGAAGATTCCTTTCCTCCTCGCTGGATTTCTCCTAATATTACATCTCACAAATTCTCTACCACAAAGACAAAGAGAACGGAGAATGAGAACGGGTTGTTCTCCAAATTCCAATAGTCATTCGAATTTGAATAATAATAATTGTGGTGGAGCCTCGTCATCGTCACCATCTCCATCCATTCTCTCCGGTTTCAATCGACCCTGTTCCAGTTACTTTGACTGTAAATTCCAACCAGACGGTTGTGACGTGACAGCCTATTTCACGTGTGATGGTTCTCAGTGTATTTGTGAATTATTTGGTTATGCTCGTGATGATTTTGGTGTTCTCGCTGTCACCTCCAATGGTGTTTGTAAACAAGAGCAAGATGGTGTGTGTGGGATTGACAATGGTTTAGAAGTCAAATGTGAGTCCGGTTTCCAATGTATTGATAGTCAGTGTAAAAAATTACCGGAGAGACAAAGTACAAGAGGTGGTTGTACGCAAGATGAAGGTGGTTGCGAATTTGGGAGTGTCAAACCGCCTTGTCCAGATCCAAAAGGCTGTGAATTCGGTCGGATCCCCGGTGCCTCGGCCAGTCAACAACAACAATACTCATCTGAAGAATTCCCTACTAGCAGTAGACGACAACAAGAACCAGAATTGGAGAGAGAACGAGAACCGTTGGGATCCGAAGACTCTGCCCCTTGTGATGAAAGGATCGTGGGTAGTTGTGAAAATGCAATGGAGTTCATTCCAGAAGCGGACATTTTGTCCACCAAAAACAAACACAAACCATCACAGAATAAACCCATGACCTCTGAAACGGAATTTGATGCTCCTCAGACACCGTATAATACGGAAGTGAGTCCGGATCGAATCTTTAATTTCCGTCAGAACAAACCACCACCCCCACCCGAACCTTCATCATGTGGGAAAAAACCTGGTGGTTGCGAGGATGAAAATGAAAATGACAATCAGAGCAATAACAACAACAGCGAGCCGCCGGAAGAACAGCAACCAGCTTGTGGGTCAAAAGGTTGTGGGGGTGGCAAACCGAGTTCTCGACCGTCAATGGGTCCTCGACCAAATGCTCCCAAACCATGTGGAGAAAATGAGGGTTGTGGTTCCAAACGGCCTACTCCACCCCCCAAACCATCTTGCTCTTCTTGTGGACCGGAAAGTCGGCCCAAACCTAAACCAAAACCATCTTGTGGGAGTTCCGGTTGTGGAGGGAACTCTGGCTCTGGATCTGGTCGTCCTGGTGGTTCTGGATCAAAATCAGGCTCAGGAGGAGGAGGAGGAGGAGGGTGTGGAAATTCGGGTTGTGGGAGCAAACCACGTCCAACCCCTCCAGCAAATCCATGTGGTGGTAAAGACTCAAGTTGTGGACGACCAAAACCTCGAGAGAGACCCACCGAGAAACCATCTGGTGGTTGTGGATCCGATAGTGGTTGCGGAATCGGTATAATGAGGCCCAAAACTACAAGTCGACCGAGATCTCCATGTGGGGCGGAACAAGGTTGTGAATCCAGACCGAAATCAAAACCAAAGAGACCATCCCCCTGTGGTAAAAACAATAACAGTGGTGGATGTGGGGAAATCACGACGACAACGACCACAACGAAACCAATCCCCGATTGTAAAGAAGACAACAGCTGTGAAGGAGATGTCCCAACGGCTCATTGTGACAAGTGTGGGTTACAAGCAAGATTATATCGGTACTGAATGTGCACATTAAAGTGTGTTAAATGATTGAAATCCTTTTTATACTTTACAGTTTTCCCAAAATTATTCTCAATGTCATCATCACAGTGCCAGTCGTCTCGGGGGAAATAGAACTCCTGTGGCCAATCTTCCACTACCCGCAAAATTATTATGTACCAATTCTTTTCTTCTAACTTGAATTACTTTTCTATGTATGTACTTTCATTTACATTTACATTTTCAGTCTTCTACAGTGTTCAATGTGTAAACAGCGTTTTTTGTACAGGAAAAATAAAAAAATTTAAAAATATGTAAATACACACATCTATACAGATTTCACGCATTTCTCATTTAATTACTCATTAGCACAAAACTCGTTATTCTGTGGATAAAATGTTCTAATTTTTTCATATACTAAACTCTGCATAAGACTTTCCTATAACATGCAAAACTTGAGCAAAATCAAAGGACAACCAAGGGTTTTGGAAATACATACATTGTTGCTTATGGAGCCCCATGTTAAATTTGTCAAAGCACCTATACAGTATATATGCATGCAGATATGTAGATACGAGCGTTCGTTGATTCGTTTTTCAGCGGAAATATTTTGTAAATGTGTTTGTGAATGTGAGTATTGAGTATGGAGTATAGAATAGAGTACATATATTGGTATTATATGGCATGGATGGGGGGTGTAAGAAAGAGGAAAAAGAGTTGACTGTGTATATGTACTTTGTTTTATTCAATATTCTTCTGTAGACTGTGGAGTCGAGATAAATTAAATGATGTTTGATGTTTATATACATTTTCACATGTTTATTGTTTTAAATGTGAGTACAAATGGTTACTAGTCATATAATTCATAATTACTGCACTTAGAAATTATAAAGCAGTAAAATATGTAGGAGTAATAAAACTGTCTGTATATGCCCATGAACTACATAATGCAGAAATGTGGAACAGTAGTTTGGAAGTTTTTTTTCTTCCAAGACACAGCATAATAGTCTTTATGTTTTTTGCTTATTTACGTAATTGGCGTATGGCGTATACATATATATATATACACTTTTGCACTTTACACTCACACACAATAATAAAATATACTTTTTTTTAAAAAGAAAATAAAGTACACAAAATTTTGTGCAGTTGCACAAAACTATCATTTAATTAAATTAAAATTATTTATTTACATTGTATAGTTGCAGTTTCTCATCACAATAATCAATCAATCATGAATCCTTTTACTTTTCCCTTGAGCTTTCTATCAATTACCAATCAACGCGTCAAATAATCAACAGGAAATGAGAAATTCTTTTCAATATCTTAATTGTCAATTAGTCTCACCGGGACCTTTTGCATTTTTCTCTACGTTAATTGACATTAAAACAAATTATAGAAATTAGGGAATTTTTTTTATCGAAGAAAATATGTTAGACTCTTCAATTTGGGTTGTGGCAGTTGTCGCTGGAGTGATTTTTTCTTTGTCAGTACTTGTGCTGTGTAAAGCTTGGATCATTCTCAGGAGAAATCAACCTAGTGCTTTCATTTACCCACGTAAGTGTAATAAGTATACTGAAACTTCCATGTCTAATTAAATGCTTTCGACATTTCATGCTCCTCTTTTCCTATTATTTATCCTTTTGTCCTATGATTATAATATATAGACGGACATTCAGTGAGAGATGCGAGTGCAACAATAATAAATCACAGTGAAAATATGGACGATCATGGGATTTTTGTATTGAGCTCGTCAAACTCCGGAACAAGTGGGACAGGAGGATTGACTTCAACTTCCCGTATCATTACTCGACAACCACCACCTGACTATCGTCATCATACGATTGGAATTACTGGAAATCATCCACATCCACATCATCCACCCCGACATGCCTATACAAATCCCAGTTTCTCTATTGCAAATTTGAATAATCGACAAGATCCAAATCCTCATTCTCATCATCATAGTGTTGTACATGGAGCTGGAGCTGCGGGAGCTTCTTCTGTTGTAGTTGACCTGGAAGGTGGACCACAACCAGGAGCTTCTTGTCATTATTGTGATTTTGATCCTCCTCCGTCTTATGCTGAGGCCCTGCACAATATTCACAAGCACTAACAGTATATATAACTTATTTTGAGACGACAATGTAGTGAATCTCAATTATTGATTGTTGTTTTTCCTGTCAAATATTATTTATTATTGCTTTTGTTTTGAATTTTAAATTTCTTTGGATATATATATATATATAGTTTTCAATATTTGTTTTTGAAGCGAATAATAAGCTC
Source organism: Gisinianus flammeolus (assembly GCA_034699125.1). Taxonomy (NCBI): domain Eukaryota; kingdom Metazoa; phylum Arthropoda; class Collembola; order Symphypleona; family Katiannidae; genus Gisinianus; species Gisinianus flammeolus. The sequence goes on along the minus strand of JAIUND010004152.1, from coordinate 6,922 downwards.
TCTCGTCCGTCAATTCAGCTTTTATCTTCATTTTTATACACGAAATGAAAAATGACAGACTAAAGATTTCTCGTTTTTATAGTTTTTATCTTTTATTATCAATATTCTCATTTATATTTTGTATTATGTGTCTGCTATATACTGGCGTAGTAGTAGCTTATGCTGCTGAGCAGTAACTGCTCCATATGCTATTGTGATATTTTTGTGTACTTACATATATATGTATATAAGTATAGGAATTCCATTTGAGCAAACACTGGAAACGGAAGATTAGATAATATTTATAATTTGTTATTATGCATTGCCAATCAAACATTTAAATTTGTACATATATTTAGTTACATGCAAGAAGAATTAACTTCATTCAGGGTACATTATAAAACGTCATGTGATTATGTATCACTTGCACTTTTTTGAACTACTAATTACTGCAAAAACAAAAGAAAGTTGTAAAATTGTTTTCATTCAGTGAATATAATATAGAAAAGAGTTTTTCTCAACTCTGAATTCAAATCAAAATAAATAAGAGTTAATTATTAATTATAAAAAAATAGCTGATTATATACTCATGTTTTATTGTTGCTCGTGGAACGGCAATAATAGGAAGGATAAGTAGCGACATGCCATTTTTGTAAGTTCAAGGGTCTTTAAATAATTACACTAATAAAGTAACTGATTGGAATTTGTAATGATTTTGATTATAATTCATAATTTTTAGTTGGGGAACTGATATTCTGGTCTTTATCATCCTTTTATTTCTCATCACTTTCGTTGCTCTGTGTGGGAAACTACTTTGCGCTTGCTGTCAAAGATCTGGAGGCAGATCACGGAATGGATATCAGGATTTAAACTTTGGTATAACTTCTTGTCATAATTTTAATTAAAATTAAGTGCTGAGAAAATAATGGAGTTAGTATAATTTCAATCGTTTTTTTAGAGCATTCCTCAGGGCCTTTAGTACCGAGTTACGGAGTTGTGAGTAATTCCAGAGGACAACCAACGTATCAACACGGAGTCCCTTTTAATCCCTATCAGCATACTGATGGTGGTGTGTATGTCTATGGTACGCATAATTTGAGATATCCAGTCCAAGTCCCTCCAGAATTCTACAATGCGGTTCCGAATCACAATACAGAAATCATTCCAGCAGGTCATATCAACAATGGATTCAACAATCCTCCACCTTACTCACCTCCACCTTACAGCTCAATTCGCGAATATGAGCAACAAAGACTTCGTAAATGACCATTCTAAAGTTTCTAAATAAATATAGTCGAATCTTGTAGCATTTTTTATCACACAAATTATTTATGTATTATATATAATAATATCTTGGAAACTGTTGACATGTTTATAGATGCTGGACCTGGGTTAGAGCAAAATCCTATCACACCTGCTGTAGAGATTTCCATCGAAGAAAAATAGTAACAATATCTATATAGCCTTATATATATAATATGTACTTTCTCTCCCCATTGTTTTTTTTTACTTCAGTTACTAAAGCTTATCGTTAGTATCATTTTCAATTTTAATTCCTACCCAAGTTGTACTGTGCTAAATATTGTTAATTATATACACGTGTATAGTGTACACTATCGTTTACTCCTTGTTTTCAGTATGCAATGCATCCTCTTCCCTAGTATTTTTTATAATACGATGATATAATAATGGCTTATAATGGGTATAAATGAGGAAATCAAAATGAAATCCGAACGTATTTTATATATTATTATTATAGAGTCCACTATATATATGGATGGACACTTGAATTTTTAATTTATTTAACATATCATTCATAGTTCATTGAAATTTGTTCAGAACTCAATCATTTTCAACCATATCCTGTAAGTAAATATTATGATGTACAACATACAGGAATTTCATAAATTATATATTTAACATCTTTTGGCAGAACAAGTATAGTTGTATAAGATACATAGCGTTTAAATCTTTAGATTGACTTTCTAGAAACGTTTCAATTCAAAAATGCAATTATAATAATACTTAAATATTATGTAAATCTTGCATTGTTTTTTATATATTTAATGCATTAAATAATTACAACAATACTCATTACTAAAAATTAAAAATCTATTTAGTTTTCTCTATATAGTTGAACTAAAAAAATATATATGGATTACTTTAGACTTAAATGTTTAGTATATATATACTTAGGCGCTATCAGATAATAATACAAGTCATTTTTTAATCGATAACTATAATCATTAATTGTAGAGATAGTATAGGGAAGAGTTCGAAAGAAAAGAAAGAGAGAGAATATAGAGAGAACAGGCAGACAGAAAGAAAAAATATATATAAGCAAGGAAATAAAATGTATGTGTAAGATAATAATTAATCATTGATGAATGATATAAGGATTATTTTATTCGTACGTACGTTTGTAGAACAGTAAATCGAGTTTGTATATATATTAATATATTGTAGTCCTTTTGTTTTCAGTTTTAATTTTACTTTGACTGAAAACAATCGTATAGTTCTTCACGTGTACATCATCTCAGCGGCGAAAGACATTTTCTTACTTCCGATATAGGCTTGGACATCCAAATAACTAGCAAGTTCATCAATAGTAACATCATCCATCAAAGCTTGCTGACTACAGTTCAAATTTGGGCTATTTGGTGTATTATTTAAAACAGATATTGATGAAGAAGAATGGGTAGTTGATAATGATGGTAATGATGATGCACTTTCGGGTTCATCTTCAAGGATTGGTGGGAGTGCTTTTGGTCTGTAACTACACTTAATTCGGCTTTTCCATTTGGGAACTTTAATCAAAGAACGTGATCTTGAAGAGCCTCCAGAGCGACTATCAAGCCTAAAATTCAGCATAGCACCATTGAGTTCATGGAGTTGAGGATTCATTTGAGTTGATGTTCTTTTCCCCAAAATAAGTCTCGTCGTTTCCGCATCTCCTCCACCGCTTTGATCACAAATAATATTAGTACCATCACTACTTTTTATTGACAAGTTGGTAAAATCTGGAAGAGACAATGAAGGCTTAAATAATGATGAGGATACTGTAGACATGTCAAAGGCCGTTCTTGTTGTTGTAAAACTTGCAAAAGTGTCACCACCAACTGCAGAAACAGATGATGATGATGATAAACTATCAAGAATCGTTGCAGAATTAGAATTGAGACTTTGTGAAATTTGACTATGTTCACGTTGTGCTGAAATGGGCTTGATCATTATTGTTGTATGTGCAGGAGCTTTAGTAGCTGAGGTAGTAATTGTAGTAGAAGAAGACGAAGTAGAAGCAGTGGAAGATGACAGTAATGAGACAGAAATATAAGATAGTTTTGATGGTTCAAGAATTTCAAAAGTACCATTAACTCTTATTCTTCTTGATGATGATGACGATGATTTCTTGGATGACTTTACAAATGGATTCGATTGTGTTTTCCTCCAGAAGTAAGGAAATAATGTACATTTTCGTCTCTCCATTGCAGATTTGGATGTACATCGGCAAATACTATTCTTATTTTCACATGATGAGCAACTTGATCCTAATTTTAGGTTAGCCATGTCATTCAAGGGAGTTTCATCAGATTCAATCAATCCAATTTCATCCAGTAATTGTACTGACATTCTGTTTTGCAGCTATATCAGTCTCAGCTTAACTATACATAGAAACAAATAGAAAAAAATATACATCAATTATAATTATGATTAAGCAGTATTTATTATTAATACTTAATACTAACAATTAACAATGAGCCACATCATAAAACATTATAATCATAAAACAATTCCTTCATGTTTACAATAATTACAATACAAATTGTATATACATATGTACTTTTGTTTCATTGGATTTGGATTAAAATATATACAGCGACGTACTCCAACACAGGGAAAAATTAAAGTGTATATTTAATTATTGTTGTTCTTATTGTTGTACGTAAACAAAATTAAAATTTACCATCAAATACTTAACAACTTGTAGTAAATATAAGTACGCAATAAACAGAATGTCTACGTATAGATTATACTCACAAAATATTTAGTCTTGTAAATAGTAGTCTTGTTCTTTTTAACAATTTTAACCACACAATACTCAAAAAAAAGTAGTACTTTAAAATTGAAAGTTTCGAATGAGAACAACACAACACGAAAAATATCAATTATAAGTTAAAGGGTCCTCAAAATGATGATTTGAGACTGACCTAGTAGGAGTTATTTAATTATATTTTAAAAACAAAAAATTATTGATGATTGATGATTAATACAAAGAGAATGTTTTGTTATACATATCTAATATAAGTATGTTCGTATATGTATAGAATACCGTACTAATATAATTATATGTATGAAGTAAAAGTACATATGTACATAAACGGAAAGACCTTGTAGACGACGACGCAAATGCGTACTTCAATATTTTTTTTTGCTAAAAACAAAAGTTTGAATTATTTTAAATGCTCATTTAGCTCGTTCACCTGTACACTCATAATACTAACTTTAATCCGGTAAAATTTATTAAATATTTAATTAGATGAGATTTATCATCAGTAAAGCGGATTAGAGTTCTTAGAGGAAAATAACTATACTGAGATTCTCAGTCTGAGAATAGGATAAAACGTTCATGCAGTTTGACGTCCAGCCCATAAATAAATATTTATGCAGTTCAATATGTTTATAATTGGAGGTATTTCCCTTGACGACCAATCCATTAAAATAAATGAAATAATTTCCAAGCCTTTTCCTCATGATATCTACGCTATGCTATAAAAAAAGCAGAGGGCTTTTTGCATTTTCGTACTTGGAAATCATCAGTTTACTGATTATTACAATCATCACTTGCTAATTCATCAGTCTGTCTACTCGACAACTATAATAGGCGGTGAATCGTATATAGCAGTCCTCGCATTTTGTAAATACGGGAGCTATGATTAATGCGTAATACATCTTTATTATTTTTACGCCTGAGTGGATGTGCTAAATATGTAGTTATTTTGCTTCTACTATATTTGTACGTTCAAAATAAAACTCACTGATATATATACGATTCACCGCCTCACCCTGTAACAAGAAAACGTTCTCTCTTCCCCATATTTATTTCCACAATCAGAAATTGATATGTCCAGTTCGAACACATTCCTCATCAAAACCTCAACTCCAAGTTATATATACAAAATAATTTTAATAATTATTTATAAAAACATTGGGTTGGATTGCCTTTAGATTAGACTTTCTTTTGACCTAACAACCTAAATCTGTCATTCATTACAATCTCTAATTCAGTCTCGCCCGGTCACGATTCGGAAGTTCTGAGCTCAATTGTGACAAGAGCATATTGCGACACTTCTAAAATTTAATAACTCGCCCATTTTTATTCAAAATTACATAAAATTGCTTCATATTTGACTTTTAAACTCTAAAAGTTGCAAGTTCAACCTCTATTTTTCTTTGTGCACTTTCAAAATTTGGATTTTCCAAAAACGTCAACTGTCTAAAAGTGGTCACAACTAGTAGCCCTGACCTAACTCACTGCAGTTCTGTCCGATAGGTATATATATCGCCCAAAGAGATTTATAACAGGTCGAAAATTTGATCATGAAAAATCAATTTGCCCCTTCATTGGCAGTCCTAATAAGTAATACTCATTAGGACTGCCAATTTATAATGAAATAATATTAAGAAAACAAATTAATTTACATTGTCAAGGAAAATACAACGATATTCCTCCCCTATAGCTATTATACAGGGGACGCTTTTGCCAATTCAAAGTGAATGACTAAACGTGCTATGAACTGCTATGTGTCTCTATGTTATATATATTTATATACTCTAACTAAGTGTCTAAGGAACACCTCTCGAGAACTCTCGTAGGATAATCAATGTGCCTATAATTTAATTTAATTTAACCCTCTTAAATTTTTTCGTTCACTTTCCAAATTTCTCGGTGAATTACCAAAACAGGAGTTATTTTGGTATTATATAGATAGATAAATATATAGATAAATAAGGAAAATGTCGACTAATAAAACTGCGACACAGAATTCCATGCCCTTAAAACAAACGGGTGCTTCGCAAAAACAGGGCAATAATGCTCCAGTCAAATTGACGGTACGTCGATGAGAGTTTGGATCGAGTAAAAAATCAATAAGTTTTTCAAAATGTTCTACAATTAGATCCCATTTTCTGTATTCATTTTATCATTTGTTTTTGTACTATATAGCCGGATTCGAAACGGGAAGAGTTTCGTCGGTACTTGGAGAAAGCTGGAGTGATGGATGCCCTGACTCGGGTCTTAGTTGGACTTTATGAGGAACCGGAGAAACCCTCAAATGCTATTGAATACTTCTTGGAACGGCAAGTATAGAATAGTAGAATCCATTATAAAATATTTAATATATATATACAATCCACATCATTCATATATAGTTTTGCAATTCCTTTTGTTTTGTTACATTGTTCAATTATTTCTCTGATACGTACGTGTACAGTTTGAGTACTGGAGCTCCATTGAAGACTGAATTAGAATCAATCAATGCGGAAATGGAGGATCTCCAGCGGAAGGTATATATATATATTCTAAAAATTTAGCTTAAAATTCCCTCAGTATATAAAAGTAGTCTCATCAAAGTTTGATGATCAAACTGTTGAAATGAAATCACAGGAGTTATCATCGTTTTGTAATTCTAAATATGCGTTATAATATATCTATAGCTGACTGAGTTGGAGGGTGAAAATGACCGATTGCGTCGTCGTCTGGAGCAATTTGAAAATCCAGGTGAAGACACTGAAGAAGGAGCTGCGGAAGCGGAATAATGACAATCCTGTGCATATATTAATATAACCGTCGACCCGCGAGCGAATTCTTCTAACTTCTATAATTACTGTTCAGATGACTATGATCACTCACATTCACTCCTTTTTTTATCCACATGATGAACCC
>JAIUND010004151.1:0-12975 GCA_034699125.1 Gisinianus flammeolus | reverse complement strand
TCTAAATACTCCACTGAGCACATAGGTCCTTTTAGAATTAACCATTTCGGCTATAGCGCTTTTTGGAGTTTCACGAATGATATATACATGTTGTCGCTTTTGTAGACCTGCATTTTGCTCCACCGTTTCTTCATTTTTTCCCTAGTTCAAAATTGAGATTTCACCAAAGTTCCTTTTGGGTCATATTGAATTCGGATGTGTTCTGAATGCTCTCATTTTTATTTTTATTCAAGTTGAAATCCAAATCCTCACACAAACCAAACCGAAAGCCAAACCAGTGCCAGAAAGAGAATGACACAGAAACGTGAGTGATAGAGAGAGAGTGAGAGAGAGAGAAATAGAAAAGTTGAATCTTTTGTGGTACGCTGTGTTAGCCAATGAAAGAGAAAGATTGTCGGCGGTAGGTTGTGGGCGCTGTCTGTGTAGGGAGACTTTCTCTCTCTCTCTCTCTCTCTCTCATTCACTCGCACTCTGAATCTCCATAGCTATATAGGTACATACTTTCGATTTCACTGTAGGAGGAAAGGAAATGGGGAAAATGCATTATAAGTTTCTTCAGGGATTCATCGTCGTTGTCGTGGTTTGTGGGGGGGTTCAGGATGCCTCTCAATACATTCTCAATATAGGAGTTTTCTCTGTGTATTTCAGTTTTCACTTGACTTGCAGTTTCCCAGATACGCCACGCTCGTACAAATGTCCAAAGTGCACAATCACAATTCCTAACAATAAGTTCTAATCTCTCACTCACTCTTTTCCTTGTTATCTGACTGGGGAACGATGACAAGACCCAGATTTCTAAAGGCAATGTCAGACACAGACAGAGACACAGTCTCCGGTTTCACCATACGCCACGCCACATTCTCAACGTATACGCATTAGACAACCATAAAAAGTTTAACGTAGCAAACATAATGAGCTTGGACTCGAATATACGTACCTACAAAAAACATAGCCGACAAAAAGATTCCTGGAACACCCACCACTGAGGAATCTATATAGTATAGTGCTTTCATCGAGTTTCATACATATGAGCGTGTATGACTGTACGACAACGACGAGGACTAAAATGAGCGACCACTAACACAGATGCACATGAAGTGTAAGTATAAACTTTCACAGTATTTGAAATTTACAACTCCTCACAGCGGAAACGGTGATGGTGGCTGGACATGTTTTTTAATTTCAAGCATCATGGAGTCTTCTACTTACTTTGTATATATGCATATATTTATGCAATTTGTATACTCACATTCAAGTTGAGCAAAGGGACGGTTGGCTCACAACACGAGTAAATAATTTTTAATGATCACCTCTCTCTTAACTGAACTACATTTTCAACTACAGATAGGTACATTATAATAGTGAAGATGTTTTTTGTAGTAAAATGCAAAGATAAATGATGCCACACATGTATGTATACGTGTGTATACATGTATATATATTTCATCATAAGAATCCCCAGACTTGTTTACTCTTGCGATTTACAAAAGAAAAAAACTTCAAATAAATAAATACGAAACTGTAAATAAATATACTGTTCATTTGATTGGATGTAAAGGCTGAGATTCAAGAGGACTTGAGAAAGCGAGAGAGAGAGAGAATTACGAAATGCCAATTACGACTGATTATTATTATAGAACTTTCAATTGAAGTGGAAAGTTTAATAATTAAATTCCCTGAACGATTGTCAATATATATAGCTGAGCTGAGAGTGAGAGAGAAAGTGGCTACAGGATTTTTTTACCTTTTGTATTCCATACATATACCGCTTGCGAAATGGCGGAATTTGTACACGTTTTTACCTCGGAGTAAAACTTTGGTAATCTCAGAGGAGTTTGGATTGGATTTGAATTTGAATTCGGAATTGCTTCTGGCTTTGAACTTTGGAAATCTTTGAAAAGGAGGATTTCTCCACTATATATAAAATAGTTAAATATCTTACCCAAAAAAAGAGAGATATATAGAGAAATGAACATAAATGTTTTGAAATAAAATGAATTTTTACAGTTTGGCTGGGAAAGAAAAGAAACGGGTTTCGAATAAATCCTGTAAAGTATGCCGAAATAGTTGTTATTATTATACATTAGCTATATAGTGAACTGAAGAGGAATTTCCCAAACACTGAATACCGAATTCCAACAAATTCCAAATGGGAATAGTAAAAATAAAGAAGAGAAAAACGAGAAAAATCTTACAAAATGGCATTTTTGTATCTCTTATCTAAAATGAAAATGTATATATAGTTTTCCATGCATTATTCATTGAGGTAAAACTGTATGCATAATTTATGCACGGACCCGAGTTTTCTGCACGTCTGTGAAAATGAAATACGTTCCAAAGCTTCCTTCCCTCTTTGTATGAAAACTATTTATTTCCCTCGTATATACACACACACACACACATTTCCAAGTTTTTTTCTCCTCATTTGTGTGTATACACACATTTTCTGTATTTCATCCTCCGAATCTTCAATCTACATTCTTTGAGTTTAGATTTTCATTCTCCCGTTTTTGGTTCTGGTTCAACGAATTAATTTTGCCCATGTTCCTTTTCCCCCATGAAATAAAATACTCACTATGCAAATCTCAAAGTTGCCCAACTAAACGAGGCTTTGTTCAAAGCTCTCCGTCATATTCCCCCAACTTTAGTCTTTGTACATGTGGATGGCATTATTATTATTATTTTGGGGGGAAAAACAGACGATACGAGATGAGGAGAGAGAGGACTGCAATTTAAAGAACAAAGCGAAATACTACCGAAAATTTAAATGAATGAATTTCAACATTGTACACAAATGTAAATACAGCCCATGGGCTGCAAGTGAAAGGTAAAAGAAAAGACGCGTTCTCTCTTCATTCCTTCACTATCACTATTTTCATGAGAAAGCCTTATAAAAACAAAAACATATAATTTTGTGGGGAAGCACGAAAAATTTGTTCCTTTTGTTTTGCTATGCCAAAAAAAGTCAGTCATGTGTAAAATTAAAAGTCTTACATGAATGAAGATGTAATCACATGGCCTTTTGACTTCCATTTTTCATTTGAAATGACTGGAGATGAGCAAGGTCAACTCTTCTTGAAATCCAAATGGTTGAACACACGTGTATATATTATTTTTTTTTGGGGTTAAAAATCTCACAATAAACACTTTTACTTGATGCATTCAAACACAAACTAATTTTGTTGTATATGTAGTTTCACTCCACAGATTAATTTTTTAGCCCTGTGAGCAAGCATAATCACTGATAGAACAAAGACAACTCAAAAAATGTAAATGTAAAATGTTTCAAATTAATTATCAACGTTTTACGTAAGGAATTAAATTGAGTATTTTATTACCCATACACAGGGAACTAAAATTATTACCAAACACGATCAAAAGTTTAAGGTGAATTTGGAATTGTGGTGACATTGCCTCATTTTCCATGGGTGTGAGCAGAACACATGCACGAAACCCTCACAGAATAAATTATTTTATATCAATTTCCCTATGGAGGGGCTCACTCATTGTCCGTAAAATATTTTTACTAAAAAATTTAAACACTGCACTGCACATTCTTGGAGGAAATGAAGGAAATCGAAAGTAAACCTACAAAACAAAACAACCTGGATTGGATAACACTAGACACCGTTTAATGATTGCTTCACAGCAACAAACTGAGATTTTCAGTGCTTCCACAGCGGAGTCGTCGTTTTTCTGATTTCTCATCGGGAATTCTCAAAAACGTTACAGTTATATAGATATAGAAAATCCAACAATTGAAACCACTGTCAAGCTATAATGATGAGGGATAAACGCGTGACAGTGGAAGTAAAACCGACTGTTGACTGTTCCCCATTGAAGCGTGGCATACGGAAAAAGAGAAAGTGTCAAACGTTGCGTTGTGTTTTATATTTTTTATTATAATTAATTACAGTTATGACCTTTAATTAATTTTATAGTCCATTCATATTTGAAATATATATTATCATTTATTATTGTATACTATGACGACAGTCCATTAAATTGTTTCAAGTAATTACAAGTCATTCTTGGAACTGATCTAATTTGATTGTGTTTTGTATCATATTTTCATTATTGACTTCCACTGTAATCACACTAATCACCAATATTTTTAATATACATACAGGCGATATTCATGTGTAGTGGCAAAATTGTGATTAACCTTGTCGTACAATCGGATTAAACCCATTGAAATTTAATTTAATATGTAAAAATCAAAGTATGGAAATACGGTTCAAATTAACTCAAAACTCAACTACTTAAAATTCTGATCATGAAAAGTCAACACAGATTTTTCAGGATGAAACGATGGAAAAAACTGCGAAAAGTTTTGTGACATGAAAAGTACTCACGTATTTAGTCATTTATAAAAGAAACCAGGACGGATGACTAAAATAATATGAGTCAGTTCCCCCCTCCTCCTCCTTCTCCTCCTCCTCCTCCAAAAAACAAGAATAAATTCTCACCATGAAGTTGGTTTCTTTACACATTTTGACATCTTATGTATTATTCAAGCTAATAGAAAAGTGAAAGTCTATAAGTATGTCGGAGTACGTAGAAAAAAAGCTTAGAGTATAAGTAGATAGTATTCACATTGTACATGGACTCCAAAACACACACACACACGACACGCACATGTACAGCTTTAGTTGATGACAGAGACAGAATATAGGTAGTATAAATAAAATGAATGAGCTTCTGCTTCTCTTGGTTGTGTCGAGAAAATATCTTTCCCTTCACCTCCTATATATTTTATAAATTTATATTTTCTCTCTCTTTCTCTTTCTCTCTCTCTCTCCTTCTCGAGGTTGACTTAGCAGTGGAATGCGGATTTCTTTGATGAAAATACTGCACTCTATATAGTGCACTTGATAAAAACTGAAAAAAAGAAGAAGAACGCAGGTAGACTCAAAACACTTCTTTTCCTTGAACTCTTTGTACAGGAGTATAGGTAGTAGGTAGTAGGTATACATCATCACTGAAAATTGAAAATGAAATGTATACACGTATAGAGTCGAAAAAACTCTTTAGGAAACTTTACACACTGTTGACCTACATATTTTCCATTTTGTATCTGTATTTTGTATTCAAGTTTGCAGACGACACTCTCTCAAGACTCAGACACTAATTCAGAATTGAAATAAGGTTTTTTTTTTGAGTACTCTATCGATCGATTCACTTTGTACTCACTTCCCAATTTTTCCTTTCCCTATATATACGTATATATATCCAGCATATGTATTGGGATTGTACTCACACTGCATTCTGAGTGCATGAAAATTGCAACTCAAAAACAAAAAATGTCAAATGAAATCAAATGATCCCCATTCACAGATTCACACTACACACCACATACATTCTCTATACGATGTATACGATATACGTCTCTCTCCCTCTCCTTTTCGTCCCCGCCCCAACATAATGTACAACGCGTACCGAAATATTGACATTATGAGAGTTCCTTGTGAAATTTCCAAATCTAATTTACGCAAATCCAATTACAGAAGCCACAGTCAAAGACCAAAGAAAATACACACAATGACTCGGTTTTGTACTGAGCCCCTTAAATTACCCTTTCTCTCTCTATATTATGTATAGTCTTTTGAGTTTGTTAGAAAAAAGGTTTGTGACTTTTTGCATGTGTATATACAGATTTGATGTGGCGCAATATCCGTAAAGTTGGGAAATTGAATGGCTGACAAAGCTAAGATATGAAGGAGGTGAGAGCTTATACACATGTAATGAAAGAGTTGAAAGACATCACGGGGGATTCAAAATGAATTTCTATTAGCATGTGTGTGTGTGCAGTGCACGGATTGCAATTGAAAGTAAGAGAAAAAGTAAGTTACTATGTTTGTAGGTAAATATTCAGCGTCGTTCATCCCTTTGACTATATTCAATTTGATTTAGTGTCTTGTCTTTTCTTCTTCGTCTCTGATTACTACTAAATATGTACATGCATACTAAGTCAGTATTACTAACCGTATATTTGTCCACTGCTTTGGGTTCGTGAGTCAAGTGAGTCAATGGTTAACAGTAACAGTGAACATGTTACATACTACATACATTGTGGTTATCTGAATACCACAAGGGACATCAAAAACCCTCGATTCTAAGTGGCTTGGTGGCAACTTGGTCATAAATTGTATTGTTCATTCTGTGATTGTCCCACTATCAGCGTGTACATATTCTGTGTAGTAGTGTGTTTGTTTGTTTGTTTGTGTGTGCGTTTTGTATTGTGGATGCTGATAGCAATTTCCAATTTCCCCCATTCCTAAAGCTTTTTGGAGGCTTCGATTCTCGCACTTGAGTATCTGATTGTCTGCTGATTATCGAAATTCGCCAGAAGCCTGAAGAAATTCTACAAAGCTACAAAGTATATCGTATATGAAAAACCTCTCATTTGATCATTTCCCATTACGTGTACCCACACTCCCCACTAAACTCATGACATGATGAGTATCTCTATACAGAGAGAGAGAGAACTTCAACTGCTCTGCGTCAACTACATATATTGAACAGACAAGCTTCCCATTTACAACTCACAATAGCTATACCTATACATATGCATTCGTACTTTGAACAAGCAAGAAAGGAAAGGACTTTGAACGAAATGGTGATTTACCATTGACAATCTTTGAAATGGCCTTAAAATGAAATCGAAAAAAAACTGTGTACGAAAACTCTCATTATGACCAATGTACATAATTCAAGATTCAAATAGAAATAATGGTAACTTACATATAATACATAGTAATAAATTATTACTAATAATAATACCTGCCTCAGGAAAATAGAATGCAATCTAAATGTAACGTATAACCAAGTGGGGGACATAGTAAGTCCCATTATTATAGTACCTAGTCTTGAATTGAGGACCTTGAAGTCGCTCCAACCACTGCAAATGTAAAAATGGCATATTGTTTATGAGGTGAGTAAATTTGATTTTATACTTCCATGTGTTCACTTTTGCATTACTCTCAGGGGGGAAAATTGACATAGTCATAACTCTCTGCATGTCGACAGTCTGTCTTTGTCTTTGCTTGTGACTTTATACTACACCCTGCTTTATTTGCCAAGATTTATCCTAATTTTCTGATTGACATGTACAGTATTTGGCAGTACATATATAAGCAATGTTCATTTTAATTTTTAATAATAAAATACTTTGTGCAGTGCAAGGAAAAGATTTTTACATGGTGTGCAAATACCAATAGGTAAAACATGTCAACTTACTTTAGAGCAATTACATTAATTATGTAGTCTTATGTTGTATGTACATATTTACTAAGCTTTCGGCTATTCTTCTTTAATATATTATACAATCAAAAAACGAATTTACCTGTGGAGCAACAATAGACGCCGTATGCATATAGATAGATAGCTTAATTCTTTAAATTATATTAAATATTATATGTAGTATGCCATCTAAAGTCTAGTCGTATATGTGTATACTGTATATGTGTAAACTGCAAGAGTTTTCGTGCATGTTCGTGAATTTAAGTATGGCAGGTGATTTGACTAGCCATTTTCGTATTTTTTTATACTTGTTTTTTTTTGGTGGACGGACAGGTAGGCTGCAGAACAGAGGTATTCAAGTTGCTGGTTAGTCGTTCGTTGAGCTGTTTTTGCCTTTTGTGTGATGGTAAAGATATGTATGATTTTCGCCTTGGGAGCTCCTTGTTCTGTTTCTCTCTCTCTCTATTTCATCTGAACAATCTTCAATCTTGAAATTCTTCTCCTACGTCTTAGAATCAAGTCAAGTTTCAGTCCCAGTCTTACATGCCAAGGAGGTAGGAAACAAGTCAGATGTGAATTTTATAGTCTTCAAAGTGTTGTGAATCTCAAAGCTGTATATAGCAACTGGTTCTCTCTCGTATATGAATTCCAATCTTCATTCCCGCCTGCTCATTACGAATTATTTGTCTCTTTCCCTTGATATTCTACAGTTTACTTAAGTACGGTAATTTAGACAGTCATAATTTAAGTGTGTGCACAGTGGAAATGAATATACGGGTCATGGCCATGGAATTGTGTGAATAGCTTATTTCCACTTAAATTCGGAGTTTTTAAAGTGTTTAAATTTCTAGATAACGCGTATACGACATATTCAGCTTTAACTTTGACTGCAAAGGATTTCACCCCAGTCGACGTTTGTCTATTCATAGACTTAACGCCAGGTAACAATCTCTCGTTTCATGTGCACATTTTTTGTAAAATATTTGATAATTTATGAATCAACCAATATCATTACATGATTAATATTATAGAGCTGACACTATTTGATATTAAAATACTAACAGTTAGACTCGTTATTTAATTGTCAATTTAAAATTGATGGGACATCAGTTGTTTTATGGATGAACCAAATATGTTTAAAATTGGGCTAATCGCTCATGGCACAAAGTCACAATATTAAATTACATATTTATTTTTTTTGACGTAAAATGTCCTACATTTCCTCAAGAGTGTACAATCGGTGTATATTTGAAGGGTGTTTTTACCGTTCAAGAATGTATATAGGAAATCTCTATGCAGTTTTTCTTTTGGAAACACGTCAAACCATATATTATTTTATGATATCAATATGTCAATTAAGGAATGAGAAGGTGGTTAGCTCTTAATTTAGGTTAAATTGATTGCATCTGAACACTTGTATATGTATGTGATTTGCTTCATTGGTATCCACCGTGCATGGCATAAATAAGAGTAAGTGGATTGCTTTGGAAATCTTTATTAAATCCGAGCTTTCGGTGGCACTTTGGCTATGCCTTCTTCGGGGAATTTGTCGATATTTTACATTATTGTTAAATTATCAGAAACATGAGTAAAGAGAAAGACTAAGCGTAAATAGTATAAGAAACAGTGTTTTACCAATAATAGTAGAGTACAGTAATTACTGGAACATTTTAAATGTATTCAGTTATTTAACTATAATTACACTCTAACTTGATTGAATCACAATTAAATTAAATGTCATAATTTGAATCATGATTTGAAAATTTTTTGAATGTGGGATTGGAAATTTGTTTGCTATTTTTGATGGAAGTTGTTAGGTACATATTTGAATTCAGATTGTGTTTGACAAACACTGTTTGTTATACTATATGGGAAGTTAAAAAAAGCTCGGATTTAATAAAGATTTCCAAAGCAATCCACTTCTCCGTACTCTTGTGTATGTGATTTGTTTCACGTAAACTGCCACTGTCCCATATTTTAATCCCATTACACGATATTGAGTAATTTTTTACTTTATATTTAAGTTCAATCTCTTGAAAATGCCAAGATGAGACAAATCCTTCCAGTTGTTCGCAGTTCACACAAGTTCACAATTTATGTACAAATAGCACATGACAATATAAGATTAGATCTTTCCTCTTTGGAATATGTATATATGTACCCTTGACAATGCTTGAAGTGGGCTAATTTTTATGAGCTACACACAGAAGGGCTTTCAAATGAAATGTTGATTGCCCACCTATTGCATAATCCTAAATTTTAATTGATAAATTAGTATTTAAATGACAGAATTTTCGACCGTGGAGGAGTTTAAGAGTTCCAACAAAAGAAATGTGATTTTGGCCATGAGGGTTTTGTTATTAATAGAAATAAATTTTATCAATAATGATTTGCCAATCTGTTTTCCTTATCATTCTCTGTCAAGAATCAAAATCTTATGGATTCAAATGATGGATTTAAATTTCTGTGTTGATCATTGTGGTTTTGTCTTCCTTCTTGAAGGACTCCGACGAAGATTCAAGATTGATGAATGCAATATGCAGTCATAACGTTTTCACTTTGAACAATATAGTCAACTCTTTGAAATCTTGAATCCATTTTTAAAATTCTCAACAATCTTTTCATTTTTTGTTCATGTTTCGTGTGTCGTGTTGCAAATCGCAATGTGAGAAAAAATCAAAAGACCAAAACGATATCTTTCAGTTTTTATATCTGTTTGAGCTCACTCGCTGTGTGGATGCGCATTGCATTCTAACTACATGTATTTAGGTATACATATAGACAGAAGGCTATTAAAACGCAGTATAAAACAGAGCTACTTACTTACATCTCCCTTGAAGTTTGGTATAGCAAAGTCATCCCAGTATATATTTGTCTAATATAAACAGTCTGTCTTGAAATCATCACATCGCATTGCTATAGTTGCTTATCGGTAGCTAAATAAACTAAAAAATCTTATATAAAAATTGAAAAGGTAAAAAAAGAAAGAAAAAGAATGTTGGCTGTTGCATATATGTTGCATATGAATTTAGCTCGAGGTAGTAATTCCTGAGGGTCTGGTTGACAGGATACCAAAAAATATATTTGAGAAAATCGTGAGCATAACAAAAAAGTAGTAAAGAAAAAAGCAAAATCATTCTTTTTCAGTCTCAAGTTTTCCAGTTGATTCCTATCTACACTCTCTGTATAACTTTGAAGATCCAAAGATTGAAAGTTACAAGGTTCTATACAGTCTTCAGTTATAGTGTTTTTCCTCCAAAACGTTATTCTATATCAACAAAATCGAATCCAAATGTAGGTATACACATTCATCTGTGATTGCAAGAATTATTATTACAAGCATCGTACAAAAGTCACCATTCAATCAGTGACCACATTAATCTCTCGAAACACAAACAACTACACAAGGTTGTGTTGTTCAAAATGAATTCATTTTGTGAATTGGGAAATGCAATGCCCGCGATTAAAAACACTATAAAATCTCTATAGTTTCTGCTAAAACCCTATAAGTATAGGTATACAAATGAAATTTTATGTCTTCTGTGTGAGCAATGTTCTAAACTATACAGATATACGAGATTCCGAATGTTCGCGTTGTAATCCCCGTAAAGGTGAGAGAGATTCTTGAGAAAACCAAGGGCGAGTTTAAGCCAATCATTGTCATGTCATCTACAAATCCAAAATCGATACACACACTCAGTGTGTGTGTCACAAGTTATATGTAATAAGCACAATGGAAATGCATGTACATATGTGCCGCATGTATGAATGCAAATCAATCACAATTAGATAACTTTATCATGAGATTAGTGTGAGTTGATGGTGAGCCTGCTGCGTCATGTCCATTTTCATCGACAAAAGTTTTATTTGTAGAGTGTGTGGAAGAGAAGTCTCTCTATATTTGTGTCTTTCAAATCAAAAGACAAAAAAAATTGTCAAAATTTCAAATATTTTATGGTGAATCTCGTATATCTGTATATACGGTTGTTGTACACAAACAATTACGTTGACTTTTTTATTAGTGCCTCCAAAGTTGTTTTTCTTACATGTTCCTATATATTATGTAGTTTAACTGCCTGTAAAAAGCAGGTTTCAAAATAAAATAAAACTAAATTGAGTGGTGGAGTGTGTACATTGACAAATGTTTATTTTATTTAACTTTAACAGCGTGACTTTTCGGCCGATGTACTTTTCTCATTCTGTAAACTTGAAAATTGCTGAGAAATTATACAACATTTTATATACAAGTTTGAAATAATTGAAGCCATTTCAAAAAAGGAAGAAAAGCCACGGAGCGTTAACAAAACGTCAGAAAGCTCACGAAACCAGGAAGCTCAACTGAAACGGAAACTGAAAAGCAAGAGCAGAACTGCAGATGATTTGAGGATATTCAGGAATGATATTCAAGGATGCGTAAATCTATTCTCGTGTGAGTATAGAAATGAATCTATATACTTTCTATACGACGTGTAATTGCAACAATTCGTAACGTCCCTTCCATTTAGTATACACATGCAAAACTTGACATTAAATTTTTAATTGTACCCTTATTTCATTGTTATCAGTCACTATACTTATTTGGATAGGAATTGTAACTATATATGCTGTTTTTGCTGTGAGAACTAAGAATTTTTATAAATTCTCAAAATTGTATATAGGATCCAATTTATTCCAAATTGTACGCTATCAATGCATTTAGATTTTGTACATTTTACATTTGTTTGGTTTTCATTCTCAATCTCAATTTTGTTTAAATAGACAAGATAAATTGATGTGTCACCGCTAAACGTTAAGATGCATTAAATGTCCGAACTGTATTTAAACGGCGGCACACTCTTAAAAATATTTCAAGCAATATATTTTGTAGCTCTCTCTAATGAAATTAAGACTGAAATTAAATATGGCATTCGTCCGATATCATTACTTTGCCTTGTTAACATGCTCAATATTTTTATATTTTATAAGTAATCAATTTTTCTATCAAAATGTAGACTCTGGAAATGCTGCACAAGACTCCCGCATTTCTAGGAGTAAAAATAAAGAAACAATAGAAAGTATTTTGAATAAAATTAAGAATATTCAAATAAAAGATACAAATAATAAGTTAGACTCTGGAAAAATCGTACATCCAAATAATGTAATACAAAAAGGAGGAGACATGAACTCGATTGAAAAATTACATAATAATAATACAAATAGGAATATAAGTGTGAGTGTGAGTCACAGTAAAAGTATTGTCACAAAGATTACTGTCGTGAGAGAAAGTCCTCCAAGAAATAATAATAATAGTCCAAATAAGAAAGAAAAAATGGTGAAAATCAAGCCTTCTCCTGCTTCCTCATCTTCGTCTTCGTCTACACCTACAGCAGCAAAAGTCGTCACTGTGCCCACAGCAATAACCGATCGTCCATGGTTTCAGCTATTCAAGGTAAACGCCCATTTCAAATCATCTATGTTTACAATATGTGATGATCACTGCACAAAATCCTGTGTTCAGTGTAATATTGAAAGTTTCATCACATTTCTTGAAATCTTCTTTCTATTTCTTCGTTGGTGTAAAAACTAGGTATATGGATGTAAGTACTCTCCATCCACGCAAAATCTCCATTTTAGTTTATTCAAGGAAGCGCGAAGAATACGCTTCAAACTTCCGACTACCTTGATTTCCGTACACGAAAATTCAAATCCAACGAAATTCAAGTCCACAAAAATCTCTCCACTTTGCCCATCTAC
>JAIUND010004150.1:0-12976 GCA_034699125.1 Gisinianus flammeolus | reverse complement strand
ATCTCCACTAGTTCCTGAGATATGATTTTTTATTTTCGGGGATATCATTGTGGATCACCCTGTATGCAAAAACGTAAAAAACCCGCTAATACCCGCTTTCGGTAGTGAAGGTCATCACAATAGAAAAACAATCTTAACCATCAAATTCTACGCATTTTTCTGGGTAGAATAGTCCAAATAAATCTTATAATCTACGTTAATTTGCAAAGGCGCTTTTATTTTGCATCCGGCGCACTGCGCGCCACTCAAAATTTTGTCCATTATTTCTACCATTACATGTAGCATCATTTACTAACTATATACCATTGAATTCGTTATCGTTTCTCGTGGGATTTTCAGTGCGCGAATATATATGGCAGGATGTAAACGGTGTGTGCAATTGCCAATTGCACATGCTCATAAGTTCAGATCGTCATAAATTCCTATATATATTTTGTACTTAGAAAAATCATTTTGCTGACACGAATTGTGAATTGCGAGTGACTAATGTATTGCAAATGCCTGACTTTTGTCGTTCAAAATATACCTCCCAACAAAATTCTCACTTGCATGTCTGTCCAGACAATAAATAAATTATTACCAATTACTTGCAAAACGTCATCGCGTTTATGCAAACAAATTCCAAAACCTCTGTCATAAAACTTAACGAGCTTTTCAAATGGCAAACAAGTTTTCCTGTGCAGGACAAAATTAATTTGAATAATTTATGCAAAAGTTCTTCTTCTATTTCATGCATGTTGATGGTCATTATAGCATTGTCATAAAGACAACGGACACACAACGGGTTTGGAGCTTCGACCGTAACATTTGAATTCAAATTCTCTCGCAATCGCAACTTCAACTCACACACTGTCACAATTAATATATACAATCCATTTTCTGAGTCTGAATCTGTTTTATTCCCAATTTTAATATTTAAAAAATGGCTCAATTCATTTTCCTCGTTTTTTTACTGGTGGGCGTTTCCTTGGGCTCGGGAGCTGAAAACACGACATCTAAAATCTCTCCGGGTCTCCGTCGTTCAATGGACAGGAAACCGATTTTGGATATTCTATTCGGGACGGAAAGTAAAGCCGCCCTCGAAATCATCGTCAACTATCTCAAGAAAGAAAATGAGAGTGGAAAGGATTTCAAATACGAAACGTATGAGCTCATAAATGGTGGTCACATTTCCAATGCAACTCCCGATCTCATCCGATATCTCGATGGACTCCCTCAAGTCCAATACATTGAAGAAAATGGAAGGGTTTGTCCTGCCAATTATTCACCTGTTTGTGGGACAAATGGCCGAACGTATTCAAATGATTGCGAAAGAACGCGTGCACAGGAAGAAAATCCCGATCAAAGTATACATAATAATGAAAAGACAAAAGACATTTAAATCATTTGGACGAAAATTGACTAAAACCCCTAAATTTTAATTACTTTTTGTATTCTTTTGACAGAGATCGACAAAGCTCATGATGGAGAATGTAAACAAAATCAAAAGGCCTGATTTCAGAAAAAAACATTTAATTTCTCTTCACATTTTCCAGTTTTTTTACACTAATATGATTACACTACACACAAAATTATAATTTGTTAATCCTTAAGTTAAAGACTCGATTGAATGTAGGATTTGAACGCCACTCAAAATATTTAAAAAGGAACTTGACGCTATATTGTGAAATGACGAGAATAATTTTTCAGTTCTGTTTGTGATATTAAAGAAGAATTAGCAATTAGCTTAAAAAAATGCATTTTTTTATTGAGTGATTTTGACGCCGTTTACATCATTTTCCGGTTTTGAAACGGTTACTGTACACGAAGATATTATTTAACCAAAAAAGGATTATTGAAAGGAATCAAACACGCAAAAATGAGATTTCATATTTTGAAGTTGAGATTCGTTTGAGGGTGTGAAAACTGCCGACTGCCGACTTGAATCCCAATTGAAGGGACATTCCATCGAGTATTTGTGAGTGAAAAAGTCCAGTCGTGGATCCAGATTCAACTTCAAAATGCCTCTACAAAATCAAGCAAATTTTCATGATCCCCTGTGAAATAAGTCAAAATTCCAAAAAGTCTTTATTTTATTGTATACTTAAATTACCTAAATTCTTGTGAGATCTCCTTGAATACCTGCCCACATTATTCCAGGAACATAATCTGATAGAGAATGACAAATCCTGCAATGGAGAATTCCATAGGATGGACCTCTCGGTGGTTCACAAAACCAGAAAGATGTGAGTCCATAGACATTATGTTATTTCCCGGAAAGAATCGAATATACAACAGCTGATTCCGGCTTGGGGCACTCCCCAAATAAATTAGTACGAATATCTAGACTGTCAGTGTCGTCAGGAATCGCCAAGGTCAAAAGTTCATGTCGCGAATCCGGTCAGAGTAAGGGAACGTCCGTCAATGCTTCCTCCCAAGGAAATTCCCATTTTGATTGCGGTGTTGCCACCAAGTTATCAGTAATTCGATTAAATACTGTATTTGCATAAATAAAGTTTATAAACGTGAAAAGAGGCTCAATTTACGTACCTTTCAAAGTCTTTTTTCACTTTAATAAACTTTAATTATGTGAAAATTTAATTGGAATTAATGAAAACTTGGACATAGTGACAACACCGCAATCAAAGTGGGAATTTCCTTGGGAGGAAGCATTGACGGACGTTCCCTTACTCTGACCGCGAGTCCCATGAGAGCAGTTGATGCCAGTTTTGGCGTCCTCACTCTCCAAATCTACAAAAAATCGAGTTTTAAAAATACACAACAAAGGAATTGATGATTCTCGGATATTCTTTTGCACGTACAAAAATTGATTCACTGCAT
The DNA here is from genome assembly GCA_034699125.1 of Gisinianus flammeolus. Lineage (NCBI taxonomy): Eukaryota > Metazoa > Arthropoda > Collembola > Symphypleona > Katiannidae > Gisinianus > Gisinianus flammeolus. Next base: position 10,156 of record JAIUND010004150.1, on the reverse strand, counting down.
CAGTTTGACGCCGCGCCGTTTGGATTCTCTCGTGAGATTCCCGCAATCGACGTGCGCTTGTTAATTTGTACTTCAAAAACGTGGAAAAGTTATGTAAGCTTGCCAAAAAAAACGCATGGCGACTCGTTGAATTCATTGTACATATAAATAAAGAGGGAAAATATCCTTGGAATATACCGTCCAAAAATCCAGGAGATGATTCCATTCGTTTATTCCCTAGCGTTTATTCTATCAAATCGCTTTGAAAAGTCTTTATTGAGTTCCTCTCTCATTTCACTGATAATGAGGCTTAAACCTATGTTAAATATTTTCCCAAGGGAAGTTATTAACTAATTGTTTTTTTTTGTATTTACATAATGATTTGCACCTAAGGAATTTGTTGCGTCTCAACCTAGTAGTTTTTCCGTCATTTAATTTCCAGTTTAACGTCCTGACTCGTTTTTCCACGCGCACCCACATTAAACTGACTCGTCACAACATGAATACGGGATGGATATTCGTAGGTACATTTGGTCAAAACACCCGCACAAATAACCATATTTTTCTGGAGATTTCGTCTTTTCAATGGCTCAGCTGTCGTGTTGAGTTAAATATAGTTAAACATAGAACATAGGTATTAGTAGTAGTATTTTGAATCTGCTTCATTTCGTCATTCTTGTCCCTGAATTGTTGTTTACACATAGTACATATAAATTGGATGGCCACGGCCGAGGACAACTGTGTCCATTGTTTTTTGTAAGTATCAAGTACAAACGAACGAAGCTCGAGCGCTCAAGTTTTGCTTTGAGGGGAATATTGGGATGATTGAGAATTGAGGAGAATGTGAGTGGGGAGATGAGAGAGGAGGATTTGGCAGCGTATATAGCACTGTGTACATGCCAAAGTTAGGTGAGGCAAAAGGAATCTCCACGCTTTTTTATATGTAAACTGTGGAGTCTCGCCAAACAACGACCTTCAAATTCTCCCTCGTTCCCTCGTGTAAATTCTGTGTGTGTTTATGTGTGTGTGTGTTTGTTGTGGAAGGATTCTGCATTGAGGATGAGGAGTTTACATTCATGTTCACATTCTCTGCCTGTGCTTCAGCCTCTGTTGTGTCAGTTTTGGAAAACATCCAATAATCCATCAAATCAAACTAACGATAAATACGAGTTGGATTTTGGGAAGACGTCCGGACTTAAAATCCCACTTAATCCACGACATTGTGACAGTGCAAACGAGTGGTCCACTCGTGTATTCTGTATTCTGTCTTCTGTCACACGGACGGTCAGTTCCCTTCTTACACTTCCCAAAGGCCGAGTGGTTTCATATAAATAATATGTATTTTATGCATTAATTCATCATTAATCGTCTCGTGCCCGTTTTTGTTTTTCATTTTTCAGCGTTTATTGGAGGTGAGAAGATGGCCGTGACAGGAGAGGATGTGAGCGGAAAACAGCGGCTGGAAGTGAAAGAGATCAAAGAGACGTCGACGACGACGCCCGCGAATCTCAATCTCAATTCCATCAGGTCAATTTTCATGGGCAGCCGTTCGGAGGATAATGACAATGATGTCAATGACAATGGCAATGAAAACCCCCCACAAATGCTCAATTTCATGCAGCAAATCTCCGAGTGAGAAACATCTCCGTCAACTTGGAAATGCCATTCATTCTTGTTTAATGTTTAATGTTTAATGTTTAAAGTTGTGGTTGGTGTATTTGTATAGATTCGCGTCACCCCCCTCGCTGGAGACACTACTGGAGCAAATGTCGCTAGCTAGCGACATTTGCTGGAGGCTCGCAGGAGGCTCGTGCCCGGTGAGCAGGGAGACGGTAATGGCCCTTCTCCTTCAGGAATGCCCACTTGCCCGCCGTTCCCTGGGGAGTGAATCCCTCGGGGACTACGTCGCCCGTTCCCTCCTTCACAGTCAGCTGGGAGAAGTGAGGAAAGAGGAGCGATTGGACTTTGAGGACGTTCATCTCCTCACCACACAACTCCTCCAGGTAAACACTGACATTCAAATTGAAGAAGAATTCCAAATCTCAACTCAATTCCCTGATGTTTAACAGTTTAACCAGACCTTTCTCTGGATAATTAAATATAGACTGGGAGTCCGCGAGTTCTCGAAGCGCTCCTTCTTCGTCTTCCACTCAATTTCCCTGCCGCATCCCGACTCTTGGAGTCTCCACCCGCCTGGACTGCTGGATCCACGGAAGAAGAGCATCTCCTCGCCCGCTATTTGCTCAGTCAACTCCACGGTGAGCCACCGCATTTGAATTTGAATGCGGAATGCAACTTCCCACCCATCCTTCACAGTCATCCGCTGTACTCCAAGTTTGCCTGCGCCCCATCCGACTTGAGGGACTTGAAAACCTAGAGAGCCTCGATGGAGATGGCAAATCTCTAGGCCCTGCCATTTTGTGTCTGGACGGTGGTGGGGTCCGTGGGATGGTTCAACTGGAGATCCTCAAGGTTTTCGAATCGGAACTGGGTGGCCTTCATCCTGGGCTCCTTCATCATTTCCAGTATTTTGTAGGGACGAGTGTGGGAGGGATCCTCGCAGCGGCCCTTGCCATTGGTCATAGTGCCACGGAAGTTCAAGCGCTCCTTTTTCAACTCAAAAACCGAGTATTTGCGGGTCGACTCAAGCCATATGATGCGGATGGGTTGGAGAAACTCCTTCAGGACTTTTTCGGGGCTGATCTGGAGATGAAGGACATCAAAGGCGTTCGGTTAGGCCCTTTTTGTCCTGTTGTTTTTTACTACATATTTGAATCATGTCCTCATTATTCATCCCCTGTGAGTGTGATTCGTGATGTTAATGTTAATGTGAATTCATCATTATCTTATTAATTGATGTGACAAAACAAAATACAATATAGACTCATCATAATGGCAACGACGGGGACAGTTGCGACTCTGCGGCGTCAAGCTTTCACCAATTTCGACGAGGGGAGGCATGAGAAAGTGTGGAGAGTTCTTCGACGGAGCACAGCCGCCCCGAGTTATTTCCAACCATTGGACGAGAGCCCGGAATCTGGATGGTGGTCTCAAGTCCAACAATCCAACACCGGCAGCTCAACTCCTCTTGGGGGAGGAGTTGAGGGGTGGCTTGATTCTGTCCGTGGGGACGGGGAGAGTCAAGAACGAGGGAGAAGCCATCCCTCGAATCCGATTCGGACCGCATGGCCTTCTACAGACGGTGGGGAGTGGAGACTTGCGACGTCTCATCGAGGCAATTGCAAACGAGTTGACTCAGACAGATGGGGAGGTCGTGGAGGAAGATGCTCAATGGTGTCAACTCCTGCGTACGTCCGATTCCAGCCGATTCTCTCCGAACCCGTGGAGCTGGATGAGACCGAGGACTGGCGACTCCTTCACATGCTCTTCCAAACCAAAGTGTACACCAGGCAAAATCTAGCGGGCATTCAAAGGATCGTCCGATTCCTTCGTCTCCTGAAGGAGAGGAAAAGTGAGACGAATTATATATAGTCATTAGATTCTCACTGCTATATTTAGTATTTGTATTTACATGAGATAAATATATATCGTCTGTTAAGTTCACAAAGGAACTATAAGGATTTTCCTTAATTTGCGGAAATGGGACGACTGCGTCCGTCTTTGTGGGTAAAATTCTGATGAAATTCAGGGTGACAGAAAAGGTCATGGCAGACAATAATGTCTGAGAACCCATCTTGAGCCGTTTGACCTTTGGAACAGGTCAACGAAATTAAGGAAAATAATTATAGTTCGTTTGTGAACTTAACAAACGATATGTACTTACTACTTAGGTATACTGTCCATATGTATACAGAAATGGTTACAGTAGCTTACATCAATTGTTTACTTGTCCAATACTTCAAATCCTTGACAAAACTGCCACGATAAACACTCCTCATACAATTTCCACATGCTTAACAAGTCAGATTCAGATTGTGCGATCAATTGATGTGTGTGTGTATAGGAAATTACATAAATTGTTCAAAAACAAAATCATTCAACGTAATGGAAATGGAATGGATTGAAATATAATATGGAAATGGTAAAGTGTTTTGTAATTTGACTGTGTGGACTTTGACTACAGATAAAACTTTATTCCTATAAATTCACCGAGTTGAGAGTTGGGTTGTGTTATTATTATTATTATTATTATTATTATTATTATTATTTGACAGTCAAAAATAAAACGTTCAGAATGAACTCCAAAAAAAGGAGTTCATTGTTCAGAATTTCAATTGTGTTCTTCGTCCTCTCTTCATTTCCTTCTGCATCCAGTCAAAAAATACACAAGAATTTCATTAATAAAGTGTCGAAAATCCGGGCGTTTGCAGAGCCGCAATGGTTCCTCGACAATATTCCCTTCATAGAACTCCCACACAAGGAAATGGAAGATGTCTATTACTATCGATTCTCCACATTGAAGCGTCATTTGAGATATACCACACCCGCCGCAGGCTACATCATAACTGGTTGGTTTGTCATATTACAGTTACATTTCATTTCATTGCACTTCATTTACTGGAAATCCGTGTCAATGCATCATTTGAATTCATTTGTTTTCCATTTTGACCTGTTGACAATGAATGTTTTGGAAATGATTTGCAGAGTTTGTGCACAAAGTGGGATATTCACTCAAATTTGACACGATCAATGGGGCCGCGGGGCATCACATCAACGAGGCCAAATGGCTCCGAAATCGGCGCTACGCTCGTGTAAGTACAAATATTGTTCATTTTCCTACATTTTTCACTCGAAAGCATAGAATATATAGAAATGATTACCGTATAAACTGTAATAGAACCCCATGTCTGCAGGGACTAAATCCTGCGCCCATGTCAAATACATTGTCGTACATACATCATTCTCACGTTCCCCACTGGGGTTCTATAAGATTTGCATATACAACCCCTGGGGTTCTATTACATTTCATACGGTATGTATGGAGGGAGACAGTCGATGAATTTGGTTGCATATAAAGCTTGAAATGACATCCATCACTCGAAATAGTCGAAATGGACAGGAAAATTTAGTACTGAGTATTTGCTCACGTGAGCAGATGTGACTGTTTTGACTCATCATTTTGTTATGTAAGTACTGTTATTTCATATACCGCGATAGCCCGACTCCATCCATCAATCAAATTGGAATCCTAATGAAATTCAATGCACGCAAAAGGTGATAATATGTGGCGATCGATCAAATTGGCACTCGAGTCTGTCAAAATCTCACTCATTGTCAGATAGTCAATTTGTATTGAATATACATCGAAACAAAACCACGTGAAATCTCCATTATAGAAAACTGTCCTCATTGTAGATTGTGAATTGTCAACTCTCACATCTGCTCATTTCCCTTTTTTTCCTTTGGTATTTTGTCCCGGAAATTTACAATTAGTCGGTGCGAGCTCACTCAATTTGTTGGCAAGTTGAAAGTTGAAAGTTGAAAAACTTTCCATTCATCATCAGTGTATAGTTTTCCCCAATATTGAATATAGAAAAAACATGTGGGGGATTTCATTGGCCGTGATTGTAATTTCGGTCTCGGTCTCGGTGAGTCAGAGTCAGAGTCAGAGAACGAATTTCATCAATCAAGAGTCCAAAATCGCTCCGTATGACGAGCCACAATGGTTTAGAGATAATATTCCATTCATCGAATTACCGCATAAGGAAATTGAGGAAGTCTATTACTATCGTTGGTCATCTTTGAAACGGCATTTACGATATACCACACCCGCCGCAGGCTACATCATCACCGAATTCGTTCATCGAGTTGGTTACGCCCTCAAATTTGACACGATCAATGCTGCGGCTGCACATCACATCCACGAAGCCAAATGGCTCCGAAATCGGCGGTATAATCAAGTAAGATTCCGATTCCGATTCCCGCAATTATCCTTTGCTAATTGTCAATTGTCAATTCACGGTGAGATAAATGCGCGCAGGATGATTTTAATTAATAATAATAACTATAGAAGGAGAGACAGAGTAATTTTTTCTGCAATGTCCATCCGAAATTGCATTGGCGACATTTGAAATTGAATTATTATGAGTTGCCGGGAATTCAAAGTATATTGTAAATCTCATATTTCCCCGGGGTTTTTTCTCCTCCATCCATAGGATTACATCAATTTCTGGACGAGAGAAGGCGGGGATCCAAACAAATACTCCGAGTGGATTGCGGACTCGGCCTATAAAGCATATTTGGTGAATGGGGATTTGGACTTTATTAAATCAACTCAAGAGGGTTTCGTTCGGAATTATAATGGATGGAATTCCAATTTTGAGCCGACATGGGGATTGTATTGGATTTCCCCGGAATGGGATGCCATGGAACAATCCTGCTCTTCCCTCCCCACGGATAATCCTTATGGTGGTGGTGTGGGCTACAGACCCAGTTTCAACGCGGAAATGTATGGGAATGCTCTCGCCATTGCTGCCATTGCTGCTCTCAATGGTGACGTGACCACCCAAGCGGAATTCACAAGGAGAGCAGAGGATCTTAAACAAGCTTTGATTAGCCGGCTTTGGGATCCCGAGAGGAAATTCTTTTATCATGCTTTCAGGTAAATAAGTACACAATAAGTATACACACAATTCAAATCCATGGTACGAATATGTACTGTCCATCCGTATCAAAATAATTTTTGACTTAATTTGGAGAAGGCGCGGGCGACGCACGACGATGTGATGCCCTTGGAATTTGGAATTTGGAAGAGAAAAAAGCTTTTACCTTGGTTTCCCTTCCAAATTCCAAAGACATCACATCGTCGGCCGCGCGCCCACTCCAAAAAAAGTCAAAAATCATTTATATCCGAATGGACAGTATACCTAAGTAGTAAGTACATATCGTCTGTTAAGTTCACAAACAAACTATAATTATTTTCCTTAATTTCGTTGACCTGCGCCAAAGGTCAAAGGGCTGAAGATGGAGCTGTGGGTCCTGCGACATGATTGTCTGCCATGACCTTTTCTCTCACCCTGAATTTTTTCACAATTTTACCCACAAAGACGGACGCAGTCGTCGCATTTCCGCAAATTAAGGAAAATCGTTATAGTTCGTTTGTGAACTTAACAGACGATATACTGACTACATTTTCCCAAGGTTTTTCTCGTTGTTTTTCTTGAATTGAAAATGCTCATCATATTATGTCTTCATGTTTTTTTCTCTCAGAGATGACAACATTAATTTCCAGCTGTTAGACTCGAGGGAGGAAATTGGTTTTTACCCCTGGGGCTGGGGCATGGTCCCAAATGACACCGAGTTTTCCGTGGCTTGGGATCAACTTTTTGACCCGAGTGGTTTCTACACGGAATTCGGGCCAACTACTTGTGAGGTCCGTCCAAATTTATATACAGTATTGAACATAATACTAATCCCGAGTTCATTTCACGATTACCTCATTTTTTAAATGGAGATTACGGTGCTTATATTTTAGATTCGTTCTGAATGGTTTGATGGCGAGCAACAAAGCGCATGCTGCTGGTGGTAAGTTTCTACTTTCTATACATTCGTTCAGCTTTTAAATCCCTTCCTCTATTTTTTTAGATTATATATGTAAACAAAAAATGGATTTGTGATTTGAACACAGGAATGGGAATTCCTGGCCGTATTCAACGTCATTAGCTCTGAATTCCCTCGCTGCTCAAGTCCGAGACTACGCCAATTCGGCGGTGATCACCGTCGCCGAGTACATTCACATGCTGGAGAAGTACGCGCTCACTCAGTACAAGAACGGGAAGCCATATGTGGCCGAGTGTCATAGTCCCGGGAAAACGCATTGGGTGTGCGATGGTTTCAATCACTCTGAGCATTATGCTCACTCCACGTACACGGACAATGTCCTCACGGGTCTCCTCGGTGTGGAACCTCAAGCGGATGACACTTTCCAAATCTCCCCCATCATTCCCAACAACTGGCATTTCTTTGCCCTGGAAAACCTTCCATATCATGGACATGAGATCACTGTCCTCTGGGATGTGGATGGTAGTTACTATGAGTCCGGGCATTCTGGCCTTCAAATCTACGTGAATGGAGAATTCCTCGCATCCCAACCCACCATCAGTCGAATGTCCGTCCGAATCCCCCCACCCGTCATGGACAGTCCCGGTTTGAATCGGATGGAGAACTATGCTGCAAATCCAAACAGTGAAGGCTGGCCTGCCCCTCGCGTCAGTCACATTTCCGGTTTTGCCAGCGAATGGCATCCACTCGATGGTCGAATTTTCTATGACTTCAATCCCACCAATCGATGGACCAATTACGGTAAGTATCTATATATTGTTGTTTATTTATTTACGATGTTTCATTCCTTTATTTCTTAATTTCTTCTTCTTTGTTTTGAAGGTTCGCCCAATCCGAGCGACTGGTTTGAAGTTGATTTCGGCCCCGGACGAGCCAAAACCATCAGTCAAGTCAAACTCTATGTGTATTCGGATGTGGTGACGGGAGAAGGGAGTGTGGATTGTCCCAAAACTATGGTCGTGGAGATTATGGATGGAATCACTTGGAGGCGAGCAGACAATCAACAATCCACCCCATCCATTTGCTCCCCCAACGACGTGAATACCATTGACTTCTCGGCGGTGAAAACAGAGCGAGTCCGCATCATTTTCACGAGGGACGTGGACAACAATTATTTCGTAGGACTGACAGAGCTGGAGATTTGGGCTCCATGGCCTCAGGCGCCAGTCAATACTTGTGAGTTTTTTTTTTGTATTAATAATTGTATTTGTATTTGTATTTGTATTAAGATACTGGACGAATCAGAAGAATTATTAAGACATACGATATAAATGTATATATATATAGATGAAGCCGAGGATGGGCTTGTTATCAGAGGGACCGTGACGAGATCCTCGACTGCCAGCGGCGGTTCTTACGTGAAGGAAATCGATAGTGAGGACTCGAGTGTGGAATTCACTGGGGTTTGGATCGACAGACCTGGACAGTATTTCATCAAGGTTTGGTATGCCAATGGCTTGGAGGATGAAGCCAGTCACAATCTCCTGGTGAACAATCAAGAGGAAATCCTCGTCAATTATTTCCCGACTGGTGCGTGGGGAAGTCATCAGAGCTCCGTCACGATTCAAGCATCACTTCTCAGAGGAAATAATGTCCTCATTTTCAGGAAAGGCGTCGGATTCGCCGAGCTGGATCGGATTCAAATCCTCGTGTAGCATTTAAAACCACATGTCAAACTCAAATATTGTGTACATTGTCCATATAATCCATAATCCATAATAAATCAAAAACTGGTGTTATTCCAATTCCAAGTGAAATTAAGGATTGTGGAACGGAATTCATTTTGAAAATATGATTTATTCTCGAGCTCTTGATGACCAAGTGTGCACTGTCCAATTAATTATTCCTAAACACTACGCCAATCAGTACTGATTGTGAGATTAAAGCCGGCACTCTCAAACTCAAGTCGCCATAAGTAATTACAAAATTAATGTGTTCGAGGCGAAAAACACGTAATTATACAGTGGAATTGTGAATTGAATTTCAAAGCCGTGAAACAGGAAAATCTCCTCATTTATACGGCGCGGTATTTAATTTAGCTTTTATTTCCATCACTGAGTTGGAGTTATTAAACTGCATTTTAACTCCGTGATTTCCATACAGTAATTAAAAGAATTTTGAGTGCTGAACTAATTTTAAATTGAAATGATTGATATAGGAATTATTTTGATATTTCTGATCTCGATTTTCTCGCAAAAGTATATACTTTTTCAGCTTGAACAACAGGGAATAAACATTTTTCAATTAATGAATTTGAATATATTTTTTTAGTTTTGAAAATTTTGAATTGTGAAGGATTTTCCTTTAATCCTGTGTGTTCTCAGGCGAAATTGGATCCCTCGCTAATTCTGAGCTCCTCCAAAAAAGCCCAGACGACCCAGATGAACCAAACGGCGACGAAATTATTCACGGTGATTTTGAGGATGTAAATGTAACTCAAGTCCGTGCCTCCCAGTAAAACCCCCAAAACGAGCAATATGAAGGAGAAGCCAACCGCCACGGTCGTCCCCACCAACCAAATCCTGACGAGCCTCTTCGAGCCCTATATATATATATATAGAAATAAAGTTAAAAATTGCTACTTCGTAACAATTTTGGGTCGCCATAAAGTGAAACACTTTATTGGCTTCGGAAGCGAAGCTGTATTGTTTATTTT
>JAIUND010004149.1:0-12976 GCA_034699125.1 Gisinianus flammeolus | reverse complement strand
GGTGATTTTCGGGGCAAAATGTCCAAACAAAGGCCCATTCAGAAAAATGACCTCCACTACTGAAATCAGCGCAAAAACCTGAGTCTAGTGGGATATATTTCGTCGCAAAACTCGAGGGGCACCCCGTGGGTGTCCATTGTAAGTAGCGTATTCTTCTAAAAATCTAAACTATGGACAAAGTATGTGTACACAAAACAAACAACTTGCGTTCGTTTTTTCAAAGAAACGAAGTACAAGAAGACGAAGAAAAAAAAAGATTAGATCAGTCTCGAGTGTGTCTGTGTGGAGAATGTGGAGAATTGTAGAGGTTCAAAGTCAGAAAGTAACTAACGATTGAGTTTAACAAAAAAAAAACTCTTTTCTTTTCATTCCTTGAAGGAATTTCCTTCACAAAGACGAAGCTCAAAAAAAAATAACTTTTTTTCTCATGTATATTCCCTCATTCCCACCTTCAATCTTTGGAAACATTGTTGTAAATGATGACCGGGTTCTAGGAAGTAAACTACAAAAAAAACAACAACAAAAACAAATAAATTGTAGAAAGTGCAGAACACAACTCGAGTCTATGCAAGTTTTTCTAAAAATGTACAGTGCATAGTGCATTGATAGTAAACAGGAGATTCAGGTTTTATTTATTTTCGCTTTCTTCTTTCTCTCTCTCTCTTTCTCTCTCTCTCTCTGATCAATATGCGAGAGGGAATTCTGTTATTGACCAAAATTCTCTTTCGTTATACCACGAGTTGAACTTGAACGTACGATATTATACGTGACTTTTTATACGGGTTCATTTTATACCGTGACATATATATATTCGTATGTCTAAATATTCCGATATTCCTTGCTTTCCTTTTTCAGTTGTGGAGAGTTTGAAATTGTCCAGGGTGCAAGTGCCACTTTACAAGTTTTCCGGGGAGTCCGCCGAGTTACTATGCCCATTTGAATTAGAAAATGATAAATTATACGCTGTCAAGTGGTAAGAACATCCGAATTGTTTGAAGTGATTATTAACCCAACATTTTTTTTTGTACAGAAACTTTGTGAGAAACAATGTGATGTATAATTTTGTGGAAAATCTGTTGATTGTAGGTACAAGGACAATGAAGGTAAGCCATCCCCATGATTTTTACTATGTACATATTTACATATTAAAAAAATCCAGTGGTCCCACATTTGATTCATATGTTTTGCATTTTACCTCATAAAAATGACAATTGTCTATCTTTTTAATGATAGACAATGGTCTAAATTTATTTTAACACGATTCACTTTCCCCCCTTTCTTTCGCTTTCTCTCTGGTTCCAGTCATGAGTTTTTCTTTTCCCCTATAAATAAAATTGTTTTGGTTGATTCTTCTTCTGTTGTAGAGTTCTTCCGTTACGTTCCAAAATACCAGCCACCAATGTATGAACATGAAGTTGACGGTGTTCACGTTCGGGTAAGCACAAAGCCTTTAAGTCAACATTTCCTCCACGCACTCACTCAGTTCCACACTCAATCCGGACGTCTCTCGTAGTACTAACACACTTTTAGTCAACAGTCAACAGCACTTTAACTCGAGTCTCTTCCATCTCTCTCTCTTTCTCTCTCTCTCTCTCTCCTTCTGTCTCTCAGTCTTCTCCTTTCAAATCAAAATCAAACTTTTAACTTTCATCTAACCAAACAAAAACATACACAAGCTACTTTTACTTTCAACTGCCACATTAATATATTCTCTCTCCTTTCTCTGTCTTTCTCTTTCTCTTTCTCTTTCTCTCTCTCTCTTTCTCTCTCATCCTCTCAATCTGTATCCCTTTCCTTTTTTGTGTATTCAAATCTCAACGAGCCACGTCGATGAATTTGATTTCAACGCCTTTAACCCTTAATTACGGATAAACAACTTTTATTTTTTAGCAAATGCAAAGTCACTGTTTTACTCAGAGTGACAATAATAATTGAAAAAATTGAACTACGCATTGGAAGAGAGAAATTATGTGCCAAAAGGAGTATGTAAAAAAGTACCTGTACATAGATTTTGCATAGTAAAAATATAGATAGAAGCATGGGGATGGTGTGTGTGTGTACATAGTAAATAGTGAGTGGTGAATGGTGAATGGTAGCATGTGCATGTGTAGTCAATATTAATTAGAGGATGGTTTCTGCACTGTCAGTCTCGTACCACCGATACAGACAGTGACTGTGACTGTGACTGTGGCTGTAGCTATTTGGGTGGTGAGAGAGATAGGAAGATGAAGGATGAAGCTTGATACACATTTTGATGTTCGTATGCTAATGAGAGTTGGGATGACTTGGGGAAAAGGGCTCATTTCGGTCAATTAATGAGATGGAGTGAAAAGTGCTTGAGAGATTGAGTGGAGAACACCCATTGCCAACCCATTTAGTCCTCCACATACATCTTTTTTCCTTTCAATTTATTCTAATGTCTGATATGTCTGATGGCTCCAGAGCAGTTTAGTGTAGAGCAGAGCAGAAAGCAAAAGCGAAAGCACCGGGGCCTTATCTCTCACAAATTTTTTGAAAGCTTCCTCTTTTCTCTCTCTCTCTCTCTCTCTCTCTCTCTCTCTCTCTCTCTCGCTCTCTTGCGTTACTTTTTGGATTATTTTAGCTGATTAAATCTTCCATGCCCTCACTTTTGAATCATACCTACATAATATAAATACACATGCTCAGCCAGCATTTCACCATTTCACCATTTCAGTATTCACACTTTGGTACTCTATGCACAATAATATAAACTTTCCACGTCTCTTTCTCTCTCTTTCTCTCACACATTCTGTCTCGTTTCTCTCAATTTCGTTATTATGAACCTTTTACCTTTTCCCCCCTCTCGAAATTTCCTTTCTCTCTCTCTGTCTCTCTCTCTGCAGTTTTGAGTTCTCGGTTTCCTCTCACATGAGAAAAAAAATCCAGGATAAATGTAAGTAATCTAACGTAACAAGCATGCAGATGCAGATGAAGAACCCACACCTTCTCGCTTCATTTCCCTTTTACAAATGTGTACATATGTCTATATTTTTTATATCCTATATGCAGATTTTACGCGCGTCGGAACTTTTTGTACAATACAATATTTGTATTTTTAAAAAAACCCATAGGAAATCTTCAACCGTACTTTTACTTTTCCACTACGATAAATTTTTTTTTTTCAATACATGCACACACGAAATTGCAATTGTAATTACGAATGACAATTTCTTGTTTTTGTTTACGTATGAGTCAAGGTGAATATATCTTACGTACGTCATTCGCACTCATAACTACTCTTGGGAAATGTAAATTAAATCGTAGTTGATTTTATAACTGAAAGGGATTTACAAGAGGGGAAAGAGCGGTGAATGAAATGTATGGAAATTAGTTGTGTTTTTTTATTTCCTCTTCTGGTGTTGATAGAGAGAGGGAGAAAGAGAGAGTAGGAGAAAATGTGGGTGTGTGCGAATGTAGGATGAAAATGTATGGGAGTATTTGGAACAGTGTGTGGTCCAAGTAGTAATAAAATGAATTATTACATAAAAAGGGTTTAGTATTATAAATGTATGGTAGTTGCGTGGATGTGAATGTGAATGTGGATGGTGGTGGATGGGAGGGTAGACATACTAGACATGTATAGAAGACCCGAGTGCTACTGGCTCGTTGACTAAGGTTAGCCTCGAGAAAGAATACACATCCACAATCCACATCAAAGGCAACTGACGGTATGCAAATAGAGACGACTCTCCTTGTCGAGTGAGTCCCAATCAAACCAAATCAGAGAACCCTCAAGCACTTTCAAGTAACTATATTTTAGTATACAAACACATGACACACACACACTCACTCACACACACTCACATGCACGCACAACAAATACTCGAGCGATTTTATCCTGCTCACTGTTCAACTGTTTACCCTTCACAATTCACAACTTGGATTGTAGAAATATGTATAAAATATACAAACATGCGTGCGGAAAGCTACACACAAAATAATAATGCAAAGTATCTGAAGTTGAAGCTCAAGTTGAACTACTAACAATAAGCATTTAAATGACTCGTTCTCGTTAGCTTTGAACCTTTCTCAAGTGTGTGTACATTCTCCATACGTAAATATTTCTTGTCCCCTTGTCCATCTCTCTCTCTCTTTCTCTCGTTCTCTCGTTCTCTCGCTCTATTTTATTTTATTTCATTGCTATTCATTTCGGTTTCCACATGAGAATGTAAATTGTATACATTGCAAAAGCTCGGGAATCTAAACTAAACACAACCACGTGCTAGTGTCAAAACAATACATAATCATCCGTAACTGTTACGTAATTTTACGTTATACTCGTACTACGTTCCTTTGATCCATAATTCTTATCATTACTGCGTCCATATTTTTATTTTTCCACTCTAAAATCCGCGTAGACGACCCCCAATGTAAATATTCAAATTTTGAATATATTTTTAGATTGGCTTGATAGTTTAACGAAACTTTTTCGAATTTTTGCAAAAAACATATCAACAGTGGATTTTGATATCTAAATTTAGAGCGCTGCAGTGTATTGTCGGATTTACGGGTTCACGGGTTTACTGATTTAGGTCAGGTTATCTACATTACAATTTGATAATGAATACCTAGTGTATTATTTTTATTATTTCTTCAATGATGATTCTCATATTTAGATTTTGTACACGTGTGAACGTGTGTGTAATTATTTCCCTCATTATAGAATCTGAATTAAATGAAGGTAAAAACCTAATGAAAAGTCAAATGTTAATGGTTGTGGAAAGTAAAAGGATGGAGAGATGGAATGCGGGAATACCATATTATTTATTCATGTTTTTTTTATGGTTGCGAATTTTTGCAAAATTAATTGGGAAGGGTTGAATGTTGATAAACGGACTAAAAAAGGTGGGTACATGGTAAAATGTACATATGGGGAGTAATTGAGTTGAATTGGTGTGAATGAAGGGAATATGAAATCTATGATAGGGAAAAGGAGAGAGAGAGAGGCAGAGAGAGAGTTTTCATGAGGTTATGTATTATGTGTTCCATATGAGAATGTGAGAGAGATAGTGTTGGGGGGAGGGGAGAAAGGAGTGAAAAGCACTCATTCATATTAGATGGGAGCATGAAAGGGTAAAATTTTTACGACCTCGCTTCTTCCACATTATCTTCCCACGGAATTTCCTCGACTATACCATATCTATCTAAATAAAAGAAAGATCCTTCCATCTAAGTCAATTTTTTTTCTTTTTTTTTTTGCCTTTCCCTTTTGTCTGTCTGTGGCTGTGACTGTCTACTACATATATCTAACTGTCTGTGGCTGGATAGCTCCTGGAAGTTTTTGCTGGTGGTGGTGGTGGTGGTGGTTGAGTCTCCTCGTATGCATGGAAATTCCATATCCATATCCATGCACACAGAGACGAGACAGACATAAAGCACATGGGAAAATAGAGAAATTTTAAAGTCTATACACTTCCACACTTCCACACTTCTATTCTATTCTAGAGCACACACACACACATCTTGAGTATATTTATGTTTCTATTTGAGGCCTTGTTTTTATTTACTTGAGCACTGAGCATTAAAGTGCCAATTGCGTTTTTATGCGATTAAGTGAAATAAAATGTCAGTTTTAACGACTTTCTCCCTATCTTTATTTATTAACTACCACCAAAAACACGCACAACAATTTCCTCTCAACAACAAAAGGCTTCACCTACTACTCCGTCTCCGTATATATTTTTATTATATCGTACAATATTTAGAATAGTAATGAATACTAAATACTAAAATAGTACCAAAGTCCATGCTTTACATTAATACTCGTGCTATATTACTCGTCCTATACATATTTCAATTCTCAGCACATGGAGAGTGGAGATACAATATGCAGATTTGAAGAGGAAAAAACATAGGACTATAATACATATAAAACATATATGAAGCGAGCATATGGCTTAAAATTGAAATATATAGATACATACCGGCTAGGTAAATTCTTTACAGCCTCTCTCTCTCTTTCTTGGTTCGGTTTGTTCTTCCGTTTGAATGTGTATGTATTTTTCAGAAGATTCTTCAAACCAGAGTTTGTAAACACAAAAAAACAGGGCAGAGTGTGTAAGACCATTTTAAAATATCGGAAATATCTGTTTCTCAGAGAGTCAGATTCAGGTTGTTTGTAGAACCAAAATACGGCTACTGGTGCTGGTGTAGAAAGATAAAGATAGAAACATGTCAACTTGGAAGTTGGGAAATTTAAAGGGTATTTAATCTAATCTACTGGAGAAACTAATGAATTCTTTACGTTTCTTCCTACACTCGACTTGGTGTTCTCCTCTCTTTTCTATTCATAATTAAATGGCAAAGTCAATGTAGACCATAACCGATTATTTATTTCTACTCGGTTTTCCAATTCCATTTCAAGCCTCATGAGTGTTGTCTTTTTCATTTATTAAACATTTTATTACTCCATTCGACCACACATGCAGCGATTTGACTAAATTTATTACAAAAATACTTGGCGACGACAAGCCTCAATTTACTCAAGGCTCTTTTCGAGTAAAACTACACATATTTTCTTTTCCCATTGAAACCCAAATTTTTTTCTAATTCAATTCCTGAAACGTTTTTCATGTATTGAATACAATACATTGAATATTGGAAGCACACAATAAATATATATATTATTTATTTGAAATTAACCAATAAAACACATACACAAAAACTATCAATAAAATATAAAATACATTTCACCCTTCGTAAAACAATGTGAAACAATTTCCAATAATTAAATAATTGTGCTTTGTGTATTATATTTTTCAGTTGAGTGGCTCGAATTCCAAGCAAGTGTTTCTTAAGGATCTGGATTTACGTTCCACAGGAATTTATAAATGTGAAGTGTCCGCCGAGAGACCATCTTTTGCCTCCGTCCACGGAGAAGGGCGGATGACCGTTGTCCGTAAGTCCATGTCCATGCCCATTTCCATTTCCATGTCCATTTGTGTGTGTACGTAAATTCGTTCAGTAAAAGTAAAGACTCCGTCTGTCATCATTCTTTCCACCTTTTTACTTTCCATTTTTCTTTTTTCCAACTTGGAATAGCAAAGAGTAAAAAAACCTCACCTATTATTACTACATATTACACTACAACTATATACTTTTAACTCCTACACATTTGATACACGAAATACGAATACAGTCTTCCGTCTTCCTCGTCTCTTTTATTGTCCTCGTGTAGACATTCAGTAACTACTAGTTTTCTACTAATGCTTGAGTAAACATTTGGTATACATTCCGAATTGGGGAAAACCCACGCTCCATTATATTCATTTAATCGACCATCCTTCTCTCTTTTTTTTTTTGTCCACATCCCATTTCCAACACTCTCGTCATTTTCATTTCATTACATACACACATTTCTCTATGTCTTGCCGACTAAATATACTACTATGTACTACTTTTCCCATTTGTATACTCTGACTGCTGTCTCAAACACAAACACAAATCCTAATTGAACATAATGATGACATAATAAATATTATGGAAGAATCATGAGTAGGACGAGAACCAAAGTGACTTTCACCCGTAGTACATAATTCCAAACTCGAGAGACAGAGACAGAAAGAGAGAGACCTGTAGAATATCCGTGAGACGCTTTAACTTGTTAGAGTTCTCCATACAGTTTTCCCACAGTTATATACATATATATATATATATGAAGCGTATATAGCTGAAACATGTGAAGGGGGGAAAATGAAAGCTTTATACAGTATAATACCGGAATACGGCACTTTCACTTTCCACTCGCGGTCGAGGTAAACTCTAGGGGAATTGGTAAACTAATCGTAAATATTATGCATGATACAATACAAATGTGATGAGAGGATGAGGAGGAGGAGAAGGAGTTGATGGTGGTCGTCGTCATAGTGAGGAGGAGTATAGTTTGGGAAATGTGAAAGGAGGTTAGAAAAATTGAGGATTCGATTCTATTCCCATACATACAGTCAACAGTGGTTAAAGTACGTATATTATTTATGTAGTAATGGTACAGTGTTTGTATACGATTACTCGTCCTGGGTAGAGTTAGTTATGTCATGTCTATTAAGTTGGACTTTTAGAACAAATAGAAAGTACACAGACAGAGTTTGAAGGGGGGAGGAGGGGAGGGGAAACAGTTGAAAACAGTTCAAGTTGGAATATTTGCATCAACACACGAGGATGACGAGGACGAGGACGAGAGACAGATAAAACTATAGCTTAGACTAATCCGTGAGAGTCGAGTGGAGAGAAATAGAGAGGAAAGTTCACCTTTTCCCAATTCATTTCAAAGTGTTCTCTTTGCGTGTCGGTTAAGTTAACGCATACTGTGGAAAAGGTAGACTAGAGATGTGTGTGTGTGTGTGTGTAAATAACGTTAGAAAGGAATTGGATCCTAGAGTATGGAAGTGAAAGAGAGAGGGACCACCGTCAGCGTCTAACTTACGACCGACATGAGGACATGGGAAATGCAGTGAAAAGTTTTTGCGACAACGACAAAGTAGAAAGTGGTTTTTGGATTCTACATGTAACAAAGTTAGCTTAATTCTTTTCCTATTTACCGCTAATCTAATCTAAAGAGACAAAGTACAAATACAAATCAAAATCGCAAGTCACCAACTCATAATATGAACTGTTTTTACGATAATAAAACCTTATGCTTTACTTTCTCTCTCTCTCTCTCTCTCTCTCTCTCTCTCTCACTCTCTTTCTCTTTCTCTCTTTCTCTTCTCTCCATTTGGTCACAAAAACTTTTCTCCTCGGAGTTCTCCCCAGACAGTTTGAAACAAATGTATACACAAACACTCATTCGGTGTACAGCTTTATAAATTGTTAGTGCATTGAATGTAGAAAGTCGTTGTCGTTGTCGTTTTATTCAGATGTTTAAAATTATTAACCTCAACTTAGTTTCGAATTGTCAGTTTTGAAGTTGGGAAGTGTATGACCACACACGTTTAATCTGTATCTTTACTCTGTATTGTAAAGATAGAGCAAAATGAGGGGATAGGTTAAACGGAAATCGTGCAGTTTTATTGTTTTCAAATGAAGTGAAATGTTTTTTTTTTATTCATATGCATATGATTTTTAATCACCTTACTACGAATGATAACTTTCTTTGTCTACTCCTGTCTGAACCTTTCCTTTTCTATTTGTATTTTTTGTTGTGACTTTTGAATTCAATCTGAAATTACGTTTTGAAATGTAGTGAACTCATTTTTTTAAAGATTATATTCAGGTCAGAAATTCCATAAAACTTGTGTGCTTTGTGCGTAATCCTAATCATTCAAAGTCCCATTTCCCCGTGAGCTAGTTATTATTACCATTTATCTTTATTACATCACTGATTAATCCTTCAATATAAATACGGAGTATATAATATAAGTACTACACAAAATATATTAATTACAATTAACTGGTTTTGTTCAAATTATCGTAAACTCAATATATTTATAAGGACATAAAAATACATAATGAATTTGGATTGTAAAGCTACATTAAATATTTAAATAGTGTGATTTAGTTTTTAGTGATCACGTTGTGTATTTTGAAAATGGTGGAGAGATTTGGACTAATATTTATATATATATTATTTGTTGGTTTTTCTGACTGAATGATTTCAGATCTACCCAATTCCGGGCCACAAATCTCGGGTACAGTATTCGAAGAGTACGAAGTGGGAGATGTGCTCGACTTGAACTGTACGACGGGTGAAAGCTTTCCTCCTGCTAAAATCACGTGGTTCTTGGGAGATTCACCCGTAAGTTAAAATTGCTTTCCATTCAACTACCGACAATATCTCTCTCTTGACTTGACTCTTCTCCTTCTTCTTCTTCCTCTTCCATCTATCCCTCTCTCTCTCTCTCTTTCTCTCCCTCTCTTTCTCTCTCTCTCTCTCAGTTAGCCGTAAAACCGAATTTCTCAACTGCCCAGTCGATTTATCCGCTTCTCATCGAAACCCCTCGGAAAAAGTCAAGCGTGAAAACTCAATTGCAATAGTCATCTTTTCTCTTTGTAGTTCCACACCCGAATATATTCAATTCGAATTTTATAACTTACTGGGAGTTAAGACTCTAGAGGAAAATCCTCCGCTTACTTTTTATACAACTCTCTCTCTCTCTCTGTCTTCCAGATAGACAGAGACAAAGAGCCTGAGTTTTACCAGGTAGAAAATCCGATTTCGTGGTCACTTTCAACTTTCAAGTCTTTTTTTTCAGTGAGTATTCTTCAATGCAATGCAATGCAATGCTGCAATTCATAAAATAGATACCTATACACACAATATTTATCCTTGGAAGCGCTCTCATGTACGTTGTTTGTTATGTACGAGTATTCACGTCCAATATTGATATGAAAAGTTTCTTGTAGACTAAAGCATTGCAATTTCATACCCACATTTACCTACTCATCAAATGGTAAATGGTATCTTGCACTAAAGTCTTTAGCTTAAAGTCTTTATTTGTATTTATTGTAGAAACGAATTGAGTAGAAAACGCATTTTTATTTTTGGTGTATGGATTGTGCCAAAAGGAAAGAGTACCACAAAATACTCTTACAAATACAATTTAATTTTAAAAATATACTTGTACTTGGAACTGTACGTATTACAGATATATTATGATAGAATGTATGTATGCGGGAATGGAATTGTGTGTACGCACACGCTCGATGATGTCTCAATGTTTATTTAGTTGGACTGGAACAATATGGATTCATTCGGCTTAAGGATTTATTTGCAACTCATCCATCTGTTTGAGCAATTTATCGTTTTCCTTTTCGACTCCATGTCTCTGTTTCGGAGAGAGAGAGAGAGAGAGAAGGGAGAGAGACAGAGTGAGAGTTGTGGAGCGAAATAGGATTCAGAGCAGCGACAGGATGTCGGATGTGCATACATATCGGAGGATTGACTCCTTGTTTTATTTTAGGTGTGAGTGAACAGTGTGTGTGTGTGTGTGTGTATAGTTTTCTTGTTCCGATGACTTGGTTCTCCAGACGAGTTGTTCTGTGGAACAGAGGGAGAGAGAGAATAGTGAGTAGAGAGGGAGAGAAAGAGAGACATTGTGTGATGGGAGAGAGTCAGGTTGACGGGGATGCGAGGCATCTCTCTCTCTCTACAAGTTCCATTGTGGCTATCCAATTTAAATTCGTACGGGGAGTTGCTTTTTACGGCTGGACTTCATGCATAGTAAAATAGCCAAGTGATTTCTTATGCACCTATGTTGAAATGTTGTGGACCATAAAACAACTTACTTTCTCTTCCCATTTCTACTGAAAATTGCATGAAAACCATCAAGTGGAGCCAGGAATAACTTTGACACGTCGATTTATCAATTTTGTACTTTTATTTACCTTTTTCTCATTCTTTTTTTCCTTCTTTTTATATTCTTCTACCTATTATACATTTTCCACTACTTTCTCTCTCTCTCTTTCTCGCTTTCTCTCTCTGTCTCTCTGTCTTTCTCCTTCATCTGACAGAATCCTCGAGTTTATTAATGTTCAATTAATAATGAGGGAAATGTCCGTCCATTGTCTCTACAGATATATACGTACATTCTGCATACACATGTGTTTTTCCATATTATATGATGATGAAAAGTATGTTCTGAAATTCATATTTGGACTCTCAGAGTTAATTTGATTTCATATGTATGTAATGTGTGAATAATATTGCGTCATTTGCATAACGCAATTGTCTGGAATGAGTAGGAACACTTCAAAAAAAACGAAAGAAGGTTTCCTGATTTTAAAAGTTGGTACGTATATTTTAGTCAAATGTGAAATAATTTGCTCTAATGAATGTTCAATTGAATTCATCTCATGTACCCGGCACTTTAATACAGTGAACGTAGTAGTGAGAAAGTGAAATGTGAAATGTAGGGAAGAAGAGAATATGAAATATGAGCGAATTGACTACTTGAATTTTAATATTGGCTTTGTGTGGGATGGCAAAGCAAAGCAAAGGAAAGGGAAGGGAAGCGAGAGAGAGAGAAAGCGAAAAGGAGAAGCTCTCAAAGTAATATATCATTAGAAAAGTTTCTCTTTGGGCTCAGAATTCATATAGAGCTTTTCATGTTTTCGACTTAATTCATCTACCATGTGAAATAAAAGAGAGAGAGAGAGAGAGAGAGAGAAAAGTGCCGTTGGGGTAACTTCACTCTTCAACCAAATCACTTTACTTTCAAATTTAATCACCAAACGATTTATTGCCAACTGGGTTTTTTCCTGTATGAATTCTTGTCATATCTCTCCAAGTGCTTGTTGAATAATATGATGATGATAATAATACAAGTCCGTACTTTCGCCTGCGCCTTCCGAATTTCGAATATCACCTTCGTACCTTCCCTAATAATATGATACCTAATACCTACATACATCAATGTCCAAATTATAAATGTAATTAAAATATTTTCAGGATTCCTTAAAGAACTTTTTTCAATATTTTCTTTTGTTTTTTATTTGGGCTTTCCAGATTCAGACGTCGTTCATAAAAATGATAAGTCCAACCAAGGAAGTCCCATTAAATTTAGTGACGAATGTGACGAGGTCCATATCTCAATTGACAATGCCGTTGGAGGCATCGCATTTGGAAGGGGGGACAGCGAAAGTTCGATGTGTGGCGAGCATTTTTGCTGTGGTATGGCAGGATGGACATGAAATGTCCACACCGGTCCGTGAAGTCGGAGGAAATTCTCGTACTGGCGTGGATCTTCGTTCCACTCTGAGTTTCCCAGCTATTGATGATCGTGAAGCTCTTATTTTGGGTGAGTCTCCTCCTTATTCCTTTCATATATACATACATATCGTCTGTTAAGTTCAAAATCGTACTATAACCACTTTTTTTCTACTTCAAAACCGTGCGATATGCAAAATTCCTTAATTCAAAAACGTTCTATAATCACAATTCTTTAATTTCGTTTGACCTGCTCTAAAGGTCAAAGTATTAGAGATAGAACTTTTGGTCAAAAGACATTATTGTTTGTCA
>JAIUND010004148.1:0-12977 GCA_034699125.1 Gisinianus flammeolus | reverse complement strand
ACATAATTAATTAAAAATTTAATGATGGAAATTATTGAGTTTCATAAGTATGTACGTAGTTTACGTTATCGTGCATATGTACTTACTTTTCAAACGCTTCGCATTGGCTCGCTCGGAGTGTAAGACCGCCCCTTGCTCACTGAGAGTTTTTCTCTCACTAATTCGATCTGTGCCATTTCCGCTTTCGACGACAGTACGCATGTACACATTTTTTGTTGTTGTACATAGCGGTAATTTCACTAACCACATCACTCATTTACGCCAAGCAAAGTAGTCCATTCACAGATTCCTACACCTTTGACTCATCGCTATATACGTGAAGAGAAGAGAAAGAGTCAGATTCACGCAGGGACTCGAAGAGCAAGCTACACGTTTTCGACCAGATATAGGAAGAAATTGGATACATTTCAGAAAGATCTCTCTCTTCACAACATCAGAACATCATACATACTCTATACATACAGACCAAAAGTTCCCATTCTCTTTTATCGTTTGAAATGCTGCATTCTTGGTTTCTTGAAGCTAATTTACCGCAACTTGACTGTGTCTGAAGAACCACCCTCCAATATTATTTTATTTTGTGCTGAACTAATTTTTTGTCTCTGTGATCCGCATTTGTTAAAGGTAATATTTTTTTAACTATTGCAGGCTCAAGTGCTTCTCTATATCTTCTTTGCAAATAGGTCTTTAAAGTAATAAATAGGCTAACATTCAAAATATGTGTAAATTGTTTTTCAAAACAAGCATGAATTTTTCCTCACGTTTTCATAATTTTACGGCATGGTTGACCAAAAACGAATTTTTAAAAGACAGCTTAACCACATTTACTAGGTAAGATTCAGCGTCTTAAAAAATTAATTTTCTTGCATCGCCAGTCAATACGACTAGGTCACATTTTAAATTTCAATTCCTTCGGTAGTTTCTAAAAAGATATTGAAGAGGAGAAGAGGTTAATACTAAACTAAATGGCAAAAAACTTAACTTCTACTGGAAAGGGAAACCAATTGAAATTGTTAAACAATATACATACTTGGGGGTCTCTTTTACTAGGAATAGTCTATTTAATGAAAACAAAAATATATTTGTTAAAAAATCAAAGCTTGCTATCAATAATATTGTCTCTATCTGTTACAAAACTAAACTTAATAACATTGATGTACATCTTAAACTGTTTGAATTACTTGTGAAATCCATACTTTCATATTCTGCTAACTCCTGGGCAATACCGTACTGTGATGAGCTTGAAAAGGTAAACGATTTACGTAAGAAGAATTTTAGATGTAACTAACTTGACTCCAGGATATATACTTAGACTTGAAGCAGGTGCAAAACATATTCAAGTGCAAATTTTTACCTCCGTACTTAAATTATTGTATAAAATTCTATGTAAACCAAAAACTAGCTTAATGAGAGATGCATACGAGAAACTATGTGTGCAACTAATACTCAGGTTTATAATTTTTTTGTAAGTCATGACATGAAAACTGAAGTCTTGTGATTTTCTGAAAACAAATATGTACTCCATGATTAACAAATTAAGATGTTACTTAATTAATGAAGATATCAAGCTAATGATGACTAAATCCTGCTGGAAACAAATGAGAATTTTTAAAACCCATGCTGGGAAAAGCAAATCCTTCAACATCAACATACCATGGAGCAACATTATACTCATCCAACAAATAAGAACTAACATACCAAAAATTAAAGTAGGTGAAGATAATATTATACTTTAAACGCCATGAACACTGTTTTGGCTTGAAAACCTATTTTTTATGAATTCATTAAAAGATAATTCGATTGTTTTAGTAGAAAATAAAAAAGTCCTTTCTTAAGTTACCTGGAAACTTAAACGTTTAAGCACACCTGACAGAAATCAATGTCATCGCTTTTTTCATATACTTTTTTAGTGAATTGAATTGAATAAACTTTATTCACGTGTTAAATGACGGTTAAGCACCAATAGCCTAGACACAAAGTGCCCTCTGATCAACGGTCGAGTCAGATTTTGGTCCGCCCGAACACTAGGTGTAGTAAATACAAATGTTTGAATAAAAAAAAATACGAATTGAAATGTTTTGGTCATCAGAAGAAACAAGTTACGTGAAAAAACGAAAAAAAAAATTCGAAATATTTTGTGCAGCTTTTGAGACTAGAGCTACACATGGAAAACCAACAATGTAAAATTGTGAGAAAAACCTGGCATAATCAAGTTTTAGAAATACAATTGTGGGAACAAAATTGAGCGTTGACCATTTCTTTTAAAAACTTTGAACAGCAGTTTAGAATTTTTTATCTTCCAGTTGTCAATCAACACAATTTTGTATTTGTGTACTTCCTCCTTGTTTTACTTGCTGACCAGTTTAGTTATTGCTCATTTTAAGTTTTGAATTTACAAATAACTTTATCGCCACCATTTTCCATGCGTACCGTGCTGTGTAAAAAACTGTTATGGGTATGAAAAGAAAAACGTATTTCTGTAAGAGAGAATGAGAAAATTGTATGTTATAAACTGTTGTTTTGAAAAATAAGTTTAAACAATACTCTTTAAGCCGTTGATTCTAGTAAATCGGGTAAAGTTGTCTTTTAAAAATCAACATCTTTGGTCAAATATGCTGTCCAATTATGAAAATTCATGAGAAAAGTCATTGATATTACTTTGAAGTACAAATGTACTGATATTATTACTACAAACACATGAAAAATGTAAAATCGACCATTAATGCTGTATTAAACTATTGAAGAGGCGTTTCGGACTAAATCAATAGATAAATTCTACTACTACTAATTTAAAAACTTAAACACTCAGCATAGTTATTTTCAAAAATGTTCCTACTTGTATCAATAATATCTGTAGTTCTTTGATTACTGGAGAACAAAAACTCATTTTCTTCATTGCTTCGTTGCTTAATTTTTGTCTCTAGTATGTTGTATTTGTTGCCACTTTAGCTTCAAATAAATAGTTCTTTGATGCTTGTGGTCTTTACAAATTTTTAGTTTACTTTAAATTGACTGACAAAAATTAAACACGTAAAAATTGATGACTGGCACTATTTGTATAGTTTGTTCAGTAAGTTAAAAATTAAAAATGCTACCAATACAAGTTTCTCGAATCTCAAATAATGTTTTTACAAAGCTTTTGAAAGGAGAAAATAGATATCTTTATTGCATAAGACCTCAAGATGTCATCCGTAGTCTAAAGGACTAAAATGTTTAAAATTTCTTAGTGGAGTCAATAAGTGTACGACTTTGAATTGTCTTTGTATCTTGCACTTTTATTTTTTGTTAATGATAATTGATCTAATAAAGACTGATATTTTAACATCGTTGAAGCATAGAAAGTTTTTATAGCATATTTTCAAACTGATTAACCTTACAGATTGTGCGGAACACATCATGGGATCAAAAAGACGAGCGCCGACAAAATTGGAGGAAGGACCAAAAGTCTTGTATACTGTCGAGAGGATTGTCGACTATAGGCTTGTCGATGAAGGTCACGAGTTTCTTGTTAAATGGGATGGCTGGTCATCGTAAGTTTAATTTTATATTTGTACAATATCAATGCTTTTAAAATCATTTCGCTATAGGCACCATTTCATAAGTTTCTAATTGAAAAATGCATTAAAATTATACAACATTGTTGTAACAACAATAAGAATCTATAAAACCTTCCTAGGGCATATGTAAACTATTCATTTCGTATATTCAGATAATGATAATAATCACCGACGAATATTTTTATCTTAATTTGAGCTTGTTCTTCATAGGAAATCATAATTTTTGTGGAATCGAAAGTCCAAGTCGATTCCTAAATCATCTGCTTCAGTCCACTTTTGAAGCTTTGTGGCTTTGCTATATATACATATATGTAGTTTACGAGCTGATGGATCCAAATTCATGCGCACTAGGATTTCACACATTACTAAATTTATATGCATATTGGTATATTGTGGGAGCATGGTATTGCAATTGGAATTGTCGAATGAATTTTGCAGCGTTGAAACTATGTATATTACTTATGGGTTATATAGTACTAATTGGATATAATGGTACTACGGGAGTAAATGGCACAGGGTAAATGGGGGACATCTAATACAAGTAATTTGTAGTATAGGCAGAGCCCAATTTCAGCGGCAGGAGAGACTTTTTTTCTCTTCACGGAAATCCGTTATCTCCATCACTGTCCTATATGATGTGTGAATGGAAGTGAATCCCAAATCCCATACAGCTTATTGAAATGTTGTTTTGGTATTTGCTCACATGTCTGCTTTTGCATTACGAGTCTCGCGTTGTTGTCCCTCATATACTCCGTTGTGACTTTATTCTCGGTATAGCTTCTCAAATAATCCTTTTTTTAGTTTCTAGCCCGGACCTCGTATGCACTTATTAATGAAGACAGATTAGTTATATAGTAAAAGCAAGCACGAATTAAAACTGTTTTGGGGCACAGTGACAATTGTAATGTTTACTGTGAGTTTGCAAATTACTATCAAGCTTCTGGGTCATTATGAAACCACATAAAAAATGTTTTTACTTTTATTGCTGCCGATTTTTGTGTAAAAGATTTTGTCGCACTCAAGTATTTATAGGATTTTGACCAATGTATCAAAGTGTAAATTTTACTAAAACTATATACAGTTGTATAACTCACACTATCTGGAACTTTTATTTCTAAAACACTTGCAATTGGTTTTTTTAAATTACAGAAACGACAACACATGGGAACCCTTGGAAGGCCTTCTAAATTGTCATGAAGCCATAACAGATTTCTTTGGGGACATCAGTAAGGAAATATCCAAGCAGGTGCTGTTGGATAAAATTCAAAGGGATTACTTATTAGTAGTGGAGAAGAAAATCAAAACGCCAGCGAAAGAAAGAGTTTCGACAACCACACAAACATGGTACCCTCGTGTACCCGTTGTTCTCCTGAATCGTGATTTTATCAAGAAATCTCGTAAAGCTCCAGTAGTTTCGAGTCCTCTAAAAGATTGTTTCCTCGTCACTCCTATTCCTTGTCCGTACAAAGAGAGCTCAATTTTTATTGATTCCGAGGTTTCCTTAGAACTCTTCCCGTCTCCTCCTCCTTCTGAGGCCGATATTGATATTTCTGACACTGTCGGGGATCCTAAATATGACAATTGCAAAGAAGTACTAGACGACAGTGACCCTCGGGTAAGTATATTTTAACTTAATTAAAATTACACGTTTTCTTTTGAAATGTGATATTTAATTTTTTTAATAGAACATGCATATCTGAAAAGAAGCAGTGAAGTGTAAAAACATTATGATAAATTTCATATTGTTGCCACACAGGTTATAACAGTCTTGACAGAATTCCCCATGGGAAAGAAACTACACAAGATTCATGGGGTAGCAACAGTGACGGGGAATCTCACGCTTTTTGTGGAGTGGGATAGTGATGAACTCGACGTCAACTTGGTCGACTCCAAAATTATGAACAGAAGGTATACAAACTAGTTAAAAATGATTAGAAACTGTTCGTTACTATATATAAAAGCTTGACTTTAATTATGCGTATAATCATTTTATGCTATTACGTATCATGCCAAAATGTCTAATTTCTAATTCTGATATACAGGTATCCGCAAGAAGTCATTTCATACTATCAACAGAGACTTACTCTGCGTCCCGAATAAGACAACAACGTTTCACGTCACAAAATTCAAGTGTCTCCATGTCCTTGTTGCGGTTTAGTTACATGTTGCAAGAAAAAGAAAATGATATAGACTCGAGCACAGCAATGCGTATGAAGCCGTGTGATACCTACATGTGTATTGTCTGTATGTATGTACTTACAAAGTTGTAAGTTTTGTAAAAGCAGTTCTGCTTTTTTATCATCGGAAACTCAGATCGATCGAATTCTCTTTCAAGTTTTCAATATTGTGATGTGTGCTTAATGAATGAATGATTTTTAAAAAATAACTTAGCAAGAGATTATATTATATTGTGTATACTCAACTTCCTGAGCATTTCGTCAGACAAGACTTCACACAATTCTACATGTTTAAATCCTTAGTAAACTGGTAGTTATACTTGTATAGGTAATGCAAAAGACGTCATATGTAAAGTGCCTGTTTTTTTAATTGTAAGGATATATTGTGAATCCAGAATCTCCAGATTGATAGAGATTAGTAATCTCAGATTACCATAATTACTGAGTACTATAAATGTTGTAAACAACGGAGATCTTACCATTAACTATACCGAATGATCCATGTTTAATTTAATATTCATTCCTTGTAATATATACAATTAGTTTAATGAGATGTGTATGTATATAATTGATTAAATAATATTGTCATTGTTAAAGACTGATTGATTTTAGTTAAGAAACTTCCATACATATATAAAGGCTGTAGTCTAAAGCTAATGAAGAATGGTCAATGGAGCATATGTACTATTGCTAGTGCGATTATTGAATATATAACAGCTGTCTCTCTCTCTCTCTCTCTCTCTCTGTGCAATGTGTGGGGCTCATATAGAAAAATTAATCAATACGCGGTAGCTTAGAAACCGCATATTTGTCCAGAGCACAACAGCAACAAGAAATTAAAACCCTCACAGGACCAGAGATAAAGTACTTAGATACACAAAAGACAATAAACAAACCCATAATAGCCTCTATATTCCCAATAGGTATCTAATAAGTAAGTAAGATGAGCCGAAATACTAATAGTAGCAGTGGTAGTGCTGGCGGTGGTGGTAGACAAAAAAAGAGTACAATGTGGCTCGACGCTTTCAGTGATACACAGGCCACAATCTATACATTTCCGGATTGTGTTGCAACTGCAGATTTAGCTGGAGATGGTGACTATAGACTCATTATTGCAGACATTGGGACTGGCCATGTCCCTAGTAAACTTAAGGTATTGTTATGATTTAAATGAAATCATTAAATCCACGGCTAAGCTCTTTTGTTGTCTTGCTGTTGACATAAAAATTGCAAATATTTCTTTGCTTGCATAGATTTACAAAGGTATTAGTTTACTGGCAGAGGTTAATCTTCAAGAGACACCAAATGCAGTTGCTCCCATTTTTATTGACAATGACAGTCCACGCTTACCCGGTAAATAAAATGATTACTACATATACTTATATATAAGTATGTATATAGTAAATGTCACATACAATGTCCGATATTTATGCTCTAGGTCTCTAGTAATTGATTAATTTAAATTAATTTCTAGTAATAACTGTTGCATCCTCCGAATACATTTATGTATACAAGAATTTACGGCCATTTTTTAGAGCTGTGCTTCCAGCATTACCAGTTAATTCTGTGGAAAGGGATGTGTGGGGACAAGTGAGTCAATGTCCTCCATAAAATTACTTATAAACTTACGCTTTATATCTGTATTTTAAAATGAATTCAAAATATTGAATATAATTTTGTTTTAGTGTGAATCTGTAGAGTCTCTAAGTGAAATGTTAGGGAATTTACAAATGGAAGTGGGCATGTCAGCTTTGTCTTTGAAAACTCAGAATTTCTTATCACTACCAAATCATGAGCGACAGTCATTTGTGGATTCCCACAAACTCACACCATTACAAAGGAAAAACATCGTGACATGTATAAGTACATTGAAAAAAACATCCAGTGACGAAGACGCGCTTGCTTGCCTTGTCATTGGTACTGAAAACAGTGAAATCCTTGTACTTCATCCAGAAACGTTTACGCCAATAGAAGAAGTATATAAAAACAACTGATGATTTTTTAGTAGCACATAATAATGTTTACTAATTAAATCTCGGATGAGAAAAAAATTTAAGTTCTTATATATATAGGCAAAACTAAGTCTGACGGATGTCCCTGTATTTTTATCAACGGCTGGACTCTTTGACATTGACTACACACTGACATGTACAACGAGGACAGGTCAACTATTAGTTGGGAGAAGAGGTTATGTTGCTCCACTACTCAAATTGGCTAAACCTCCGGTCGGTGTCCTTTGCTTGGACAATCGGGTCATTGTAGCTCTCATGGACTCGTCAATTAGTTGTTACAGTGACAAGATGCATCGACTATGGCAAGTTCATTCTCCATCACCGGTTACTTGCATGAGTAAAATGCAATTGAAACAAAAGAATCTTGAATTGATTGCTGTGGGTACACAAAAAGGAGATATTTTAATCTACACAATATGGGGAGAAATTGCAGACAAAGTTGAATTCACAGAGCCCATATCTGCCATATTTTATGGACAATATGGACGGGAATCAAATAGTTTAATCACCATTACACAGGGTGGAAGTCTTCATGTCAAAATCTTGAAAAGAAATGCTGATTTTACTCCTCAACCCACTGCTGAAAATTCTGCAAGTGCTGGAAAATTACAAATTCCAAAGAAAACTAAACTATTTGTAGACCAGACTATGAGAGAACGGGATAATTCTGTTGGTAAATATAGTAAATATATATAATAACACTGCTCAATACGTCCCTCCTCAAGAATTCTATTACTCAAAATTTATTTTGTTTGCACAAAATAATTTAAATATATAATATATATATGTATATAGCAATGCACCGTTCATTTCAACGTGATATTTTCAAGACAAAGTTGGAAACAGCAAGAAACCTTGTCCGTGTAATTCATACAAAACAAACACCAACATCAATATCCGATTCAGTAAAGTTGTCAGCAGAAGTTCTCGGTCTCGGTTCATCATTTCTAATACGGATCGGCATTCAAAATATTGGGTCAAAGGCAACATCGGATCTTGGTTTATTTTTGCACTGGGACGATAAATACTATACAATCTCTCCATCATTTATAAATGTAAGATTATTATATACTTTTACTATAATAAGTGAAATTCTCATCGTCTTTATTGCAAAATTCATGTGTATATAAGTATGTTTCAATTTATATATGATTATATGGGGAACTGGATAGAAGAACGATATAGATGTCGATCTATATTAAGAGATATTGGTGTTTTCCTTTTGGCCGCTTTGGCGCCAAGGCGTTTCTTGATGATTTTGTAATTCAAAAAATCACAAGAAGGAAATCGTCATATATATTTTTTAAATTTAACTAAAGTTTGTAAATTAATTAAAAATATTTGCAATTTTTTTTAAATTTTTTAACTTGTTGTATAAAATAGCCCATGTCTTTCTGCATATTAATATGCAAAAAAGTAAAAATACGTCTATGGCCCGTTCTTCCATCCACAACTTCATATATGAGTCTCTGCTTATTTCTATCTCTCTCTCTCTCTCTCTCTCTCTCTCTGTATATTATAGGTACCTCTTTTAGTACCAGGACCAGAAATTGTATTTCAGACTCGAGTCGAGTGTGTAGCCGCAGCAGGGATTGCAGATTCAATTCGAGTCATTGTACTAAGAAAAAAACTAGCTCAACCAATTTTAGTTGCCATTATTAATATGCCTCCCAGTGATGCCGCAAATTAGATAATCAATAATATTAAGCAGGTCGCTTGTAATACACTGAATGATATATCAATATGCCCACATGTATATACTTATATATCTACCTGAATAAAATAAAAAATGATTTTTGAACAAAGTTTACATGATTTCCTGAAATTATGTGTGCTAAATGCTAATTGTGTTGAGGGTTCACAGAGTGTGAACTTCACACTCATATTTTATATTGATATACTTACTTAATTACTTTAAGTAAGTATCAATAATATTATTTATGTTATTTTTTGAGTTATTTCATTTCTCTACGAGCGCGATTTCCAGTGGAAAAGTTTCTGATTGGGCCAACTCGGCAGTCGTGTTTTCACATGGTTTGTGAAAAGTTGCACAGATATTCTGCTGTCATATTCATTCCAAGTGAAGAAGCTGCATATATATCTGCTTTACGGGAAAAACACTTTCAATATTTAATTACGATTCCTGAAAAAGCTGTGCTAATTTTGTAGACAATTAAGTCATTATTAAAATTTGAGTGCTATATCTGAAGTTACTTACTTCTAGTGAAGGATTAAGAAAAATCTTTGAGCAAGATAATTGACTACATTTAAGACTTTTCGTAAAGCGATTAGATTATTACTTCACACGGTCAAAATCTTTGACTTTGTACTTATAATTATTACACCGGCTACTTATTCGCTATACCATTTAAATGTTATTTAAATACTTTTTTTGTATTTACTATAGTACAAACTGAAGCAATATTCAATTTGAGTCTCGCCTAAAGTCTAAACATTTGGATATATAAAGTACAAAAACTGTTTCATCAATTAAGTTTTCGAGTAGGATTTAATGTGTAGGTATATTTGAAATGTTTAGTTGACAAAACTATATTAGGGAATAATAATCCTTAAATTATATACTACCTCTGTATCTCGTGTATTTATACCTATATAGTTGGTAATATTACTTATACCTACAATTAAGATTTCATATATTATTGTTATAATTCAATCGATTGTATAAAATAATGGTAGGGCAAAGTTTTCTGGGACAAGTTTTATTTTCGTTGAAATTAGTATTGTTTATTAATCCATTATTATTTTCATCACATGCACTTGACCCTCCAAGTACTAATCGGCGTCTAGGACCATGTCAGAGTTGTAAAGCCCTCGTTTCATCATTTCTGCTGGTACGTACACAGATGTTATTGAAACTTTCAATTTGAAAGAATCGTATTAATCTTACGAATAATGTATGACAGTATACTGTGTTCTGTTTCATTTAATTGATTGTGTGTTTGTTTGTGTATATATAGGGAATGGAAAAAACTGCTAAAGGTCATTATGGTGGAGGTGACACAGGTTAGTATTGTTATTGTTCTTTTGTCAACTATAATTGATTCAATAGTATGATTAAAGTGTCTTCTGTGTATTACAAAACTATATTATGATTTCAAAATAATAACAATTGTTTCATTTTTGCCCATGCGTATACATAGCTTGGGAAGAGGAAAATAAAAAGGTCTACAAAAACTCGGAATTACGTTTAATTGAGATTCAGGAAAGTATTTGTAAGGAATTGACATCTGGGAAAGATCAGGTATGTATACATTTTACAAGTATATATCTATAATATAATAGTATTATTTTCAAGTGCAATGTATCATGAATATTCCGAATTTTTATGTATATATATATCCTGTACTTCAATACTTTTATATATATATAGTGTCATGAGTTGGCATCAGATCATGAAAATCTCGTAGAAGAATGGTGGGGTACTTATAGAAATGCTGGGGAGGATCTTTTATCCTGGTTGTGTATTAAGAAACTTGAAGCCTGTTGTCCAGAAAATCATTATGGGCCAAGTTGTCTGCAATGTCCAGGATTTCCCAATGATATATGCTCAAGACATGGAAAATGCAAGGTAAAGAACGTGATACTTAATAAATTGAATTGACTGCTAAATAAATACTACGACATAATAGGATGTAATGGGGTTTTTGTTTGGATTTGGATCTGTATAGGGATCGGGAACTCGTAAAGGAAATGGAGAATGTAGCTGTGACATGGGTTATGGTGGTCCTTTGTGTCAAAATTGTGCCAAAGATTACTACGAATTGTACAATGATGAGGAAAAGCACCTTTGCTCTGCCTGTCACAAGGCTTGTGAAAATGGTTGCTCTGCAGCGGGGGCAAAAAGTATGAGAAAATAAAAAATATGGAAAATTGTGTATGTATGTGCAAGTTATATTTGAAAGCGTCGAATTTGTAATTTGGACATTTTCTTCATAGGTTGTATAAAATGCAAGCCAGGCTGGGAGAATGATAAAGATAAAGGTTGTCTGGATATTAACGAGTGTCTGAACGATGTTTCTCCATGTAAACATAGCGAATTTTGTGTGAATACTGAGGGTTCATATCGTTGCATTCGTAAGTGTATATTTTATTCTCTCCATATATACGATACGATTCGATATTTGTTGCAATTTGTCCATATTTACTCGGATCTATCTAGAGGGGTACGGTTATTGATTAATTTTGTATTATGTATTTGATGAATATAGCCTGTGACAAGTCCTGTAATGGATGCTTTGGAGATGGACCCGACATGTGTAGCAGCTGTGCTGATGGTTTCACAATGCGGGATAAAGTTTGCTTGGGTAATACTGATGATGATGTTCCAAATGATGAATTATGATCGACCTTTGTAGAGAGCAAAACAAATCTTTCTTTTTTGCATCCTTTACGTTTTTTCAATTTTTACCCTGGAATGAATTTTTGCGTACAAAATAACCTACGTACGCATTACACCCTAAACTATCATTTTGTAATCAAAATTGTTATCTTTTTGTACTAAATTATATATTTCCTGCTTTAGACAATCAACTAATGTATTAGTAGTTATTTATGTAGTGATTGTTAAAATTATTATACCATTATTTTATTATGGTAGTTTATTTTATGTTTATTCCCCTTGATTGATATTATGTGTAATATGTTTTAGTATTTTTATAGCTTTTAGTTCTAAATTATGTATAATTTAAAATTTGAAAAAGAAATAGAGAAGAAGCTGGTCTTCAATGATTTTCATATATTATATCGATTTTTATTTATTGTAAACGTGTATATTTTTGTTAGATGACTCGACCAAGGGATCGGACAGCATGAGCACAACAAGATACTTCACATATTTTGGTCTCTGTCTGGCAACTTGTATAGTTTTTCGTAAGTATTATTAGTATGATGTTATTATATAAAGTGAGTACAGTGTACTAAAATTCATAAGTATTGAATACATTTGTAGAACTGGATAGAAGAACGGGTCAGATACTACTATCTAGTTTAAAAGATATTTGAGTTTCCCTTTTTGGCCTTTTTGGCGCCACGGCGTTTCTTATGATTTTGTAATTGGAAAAATCAC
Organism: Gisinianus flammeolus; assembly: GCA_034699125.1. Classification (NCBI taxonomy): domain Eukaryota; kingdom Metazoa; phylum Arthropoda; class Collembola; order Symphypleona; family Katiannidae; genus Gisinianus; species Gisinianus flammeolus. Next base: position 145 of record JAIUND010004148.1, on the reverse strand, counting down.
AAGAAACAAATCGTCATATATTTTGTTTGAATTTAAGTAATTTTTGTAAATAAATTAAAAATATTTGCAATTTTTGTAAATAAATTAAAAATATTTGCAATTTTTGTAAATAAATTAAAAATATTTGCAATTTTTGTAAATAAAT
>JAIUND010004147.1:0-12991 GCA_034699125.1 Gisinianus flammeolus | reverse complement strand
TGCCCCTGCAAATACATTGAACAATTCTGCCCCTGCAAATACATTGAACATTTCTGCCCCTGCAAATACATTGAACAATTCTGCCCCTGAAAATTCATCGAGCGCTGCCGCTACAAATACATTGAGCGCTGCTCCTGCAAACCCATTGAACTGGAACTCAGCTGCACCTGGTTTGGTAAATCTGCCCCTAAACCTGTACTAGTAAATTCTGCTGGCAGTGATGTGAATGCATTGTTAAATAAACTGACCAGTGCTTTAGCAGAATTAGGAAAAGCACAAAGTTAAAGTATCCATTTTCGATTCAGATGCTTCGTTTGCATGGCTTCGTCGGCAGGTAAAGGAGGAAGCTGCTTAATGATTTAATTACTTTAAAACTTTCAAGGGATGTATTTCATATTTGTTTGAAATTATAAAATTCTCCATTTTATGACTTTGTTATTGCTTATCTGCTTTTTAGCTTTTTAATGATCATTTAATTTTAAATAAAATATTATTTTGCACACCAGACTTATTTGAGCCAGCACTGTCTTTTTTTAAAATGTAAACAACTCCATGTCAAAAACATTAATTTTCCCTCTGGAAACTTTTGTGTATGCATGATATTGAGTAATTTGTTCCACTTGGAAAATTTTCAAAGTAAAACAAATGGGCATAGAGCGGAAGTAGCAAAAACAAGAAACAGTTTCTTTCATTTTATGTAAGGGACTCATTCCAGTAGTGTGGGACGCTTTTTAAAAATCAGTTGATGTGGTGGTGGCTGTAGGGCTCCAGAAAGCCTTTTTGTTTCCATCGGAGGCTTTGTCTGTGTCTCATCCCACCCCACGGAATATTTTTGGAAAATGAACACAACAAACAAGAAAAACTGATCGCGTACCAACTTCTCACCTGGGCAAATTCTTTTGCCCGTTGAAAATGGCACAAGCGACTCGTGTTTAATCGTTCGAATTCCATCTGGACTCAAAAATCGTTCAGGACGAAAGCATTCGGGATCGCCCCAAACATCCGGATTATGATGAATGGCTTAGATATTCTCAAAAACCATTGTATTCTGCGCATTACAGCAAAAAAACCCGTCATTAAATGCTCCATGTAATTATTAAATTTCTCTATAATTGAATTCACAGTACACACCTTTGGAACATTGAAAGAGCCAACTCTGGTGTCCTCACTGGTCGAATGTGGCAGCCCTAAAGAAAGCACCGAAGACTTGCGAAAAGTTTTGTTAATGACTGCCTCGGTGTAGGGCATTCTGAAATAAAAATGGAGCCTGCAATTAAAACCCGCCCCTTAATTTTCAACAATTCTTTTGTACGAACTTTGACTTATCCTGTAGCGAGGGTTTTTGTCCATGCATCAACACTGAATCGATTTCCGCATAAAGTTTCTCCTGTTTTTCGGGATGCAGTGCAAGATACAGGAAAAGCCACGATAAACTCACACTTGAGGTTTCGACGCCGGCTACAAACAGATCGCCAAGGACTCCACACAAATTCTCATCTAAAGCCTCAAATTCAAAAAAAGTCAAAACAAGATGGTCAAAAGCTCTAAATCCCGCCAGATTTAAAGACGCGAGCACCTACAGCCGGAATCTCCATAGAAATGCGACTCAGTAGCTTCATTTTCCGTGGTCTCTTCAATTTTCTGAAGGAAAGAGTCAGTCAAATCTCCATGTGTGTCGTTCACTCGCTCTGCGTAGCTCAGCTGATGATTTTGAACTGTTTCCTTTGTAAATTTCTCCGTTTCCTGGAAAAAGCGTGAGACGCTTCTACCGACAAATGGGATCCATCGAATTAATTTTGGGTAGAACAAAGAGAGACCAACTTCAATTTCCGCTTTGTTGAAACTGTCCAAATTAAATTGAAATGTTTTACAATTGAGCAGTTGAATTTTAAATGGGAATTTTGAGAATGAAAAACCTGATGAGGGCTTGAAGGAAATTTTGTGTTTGGGGGGATTCCAAATCCACTTTGTGTCGACTTGAAATGAGACTCCAAAGAATGTTGACGGTGGCAGTGCTGAAGAACCTCTCGGTTTAAAATGGCGTGTCTACACCTTCTCCAATTTTCTCTACTAAATTCTCAGCTTCTTTTGTAATGGTCATCAAGATGAAACTCTTTCTGTCCATGTCACGATCAATTCTTTGTTGACCCTTGAGAGATCTGACTGTAAATTTCCGAACTTCTTCCCAACCTGCCCCAGATTGAAGGACAATCCCACGAAGTTTAAAATCAAATATTTTACTCGACAATTCCAAATCCGGCCTGGAACAAAAAGCGGCGTTTGTAAAAGCCTCCTTCATCATTTTGATGTCACTGATTATGATGCCCCTAAAGACACCAACGACAAAAAAACAATCAAAAATTACCAAGGTCAAAGCTACACATTCAAAATTCAGGGATTGTTTTTCCTTACGGAATGGTCCCAAGTTTAAACCCGTAAATTCCACCGTACTCCCGACTAAAACTCATAAGTAATTTCAGGTAATTTTTGGGATGAGTGAAGGCAACCTGTGGGAAATTCCCAAGTGGCCCCCATGGCCTTGGACCTGCAATTAAAAGTCAAATTCCCATAATCAAACTCAATCAATTCAATTTGTAAACTTATTAATTTAGTACTGTGACAAACCTGGAGGGAAATTCTTTCTTTTCCTTCCCCGTTGACCCTTTAGAAAAACAAGGCAAAAAAATGTGGAGCATCCAACACACAGGCAGAAAATCCTAACTCCAGTCAACATTTTCCTCTATTAAAAAGAGTCACGGGAGGAGAGGAAAAAATCCTCGGCTGAATTTTTTTGCTCACAATTGACAAAGCTTGAAAGGATTGAGAGAAATTAAAGAATGCTCGCTGCATATGCAAATGCCGATTACGATCAAATAAATTCCTCATTGCCCATGCCCAACATGAACAGAATTTTCCTATCACAAGCGGTGCAGCACAAGAAAGTTCAAAATCAACTACACACAGACTGATGCAGGCGGAAAACACGTTTTCGTGAAAGTATGCTCAACGTGTGTGTGTGTGTGTAGGTTTGCGACTTCCCTTTGCAAGTTGACAGATTTCGAAAGCTTTTAAACTGTTACAAATTCACATATAAGCGCAATGGCTCAATGAGATGCAGAATTTTTCAAGAAGATTTATAAATGAAATTGGCAGTGTGGTGTTCCGTACACCGGATTTTGCTGGATAAAAATGAGTTGAGATTTAATGACTCAGTAAGAAAAGTTCAGCCCTTGTTTTTGGGCGTAACGATCTTGCCACCCTTTCGGATTGTTGGTTGATTCCCATCCCGCATCCAAGTATTTTTACAAACTAAATGCATACTTTCATTGTCTTTTGGATCATTAAATTGACTACACCATGCTTTTTGACCCTTTCGGCAATTGTACTGCCAACAACAGCTGAGTTCACCCTTGACAATGGGGATTTGACCTTTCCCAAAATCAATCAAATCTTTTGAGCCCGAATTCTTCACTTTGTCTGTAAATCACAAAATCAGAGTGAATTAATTTGTGTTATAGAATTTGTCTTTTCCTTTTGGTTTAACTGACGTGACGTACCCATGCATTTTTTATGGAGGGCGCATGCTTTTTTCTGATCAAGTTCAATGGGCCCTGAAACTCTTTCATCATCTTCCAAATGCGAGCTCGCCCATGCAGCATCGCAAATCTGTGCTGTAACACCATTTGGATCCATTTTTTTATGTTTATTGCAAGTCTCCAATTGTTTGGCGACACAATTTGAACGATGACCACATGCAAATTCCCCGATTGGAATTCCCAATTTATCCTTTTCCAATTCTAAAAATCGTGCCTTTGCCACTGACGATTTTTGACCACTTCTACCTTTAAATTGAACAAGGTCCAAAATTTATGCAAATAAAATAATTCACCAAAATCTATGCCAAGGAAATCTGGCATGGAATTTCCTTGCAAATTTTTTGACTGGATTCCGCCTTACCCATGCACGTGTCGTAATTTCTACATGCAATCTCTTGATCCAATTCTGGCAAAATTCCTCCCTTGTCAAAATGTAAGTCACAAATCTAAATTCACCCAAAGTAAAAACCAAACACTTTCTTTTCATTTAATTTTGCAGAATTGCTGAAACGGGGAATTTTCCCTTTGACGTACATAATGATTTTGATTACCTCGGCAGAGATGGCTTGAATACAGTGAACGATTTTTGTATTCTGCCCACAATTTTCCACAATTCCATTCAATTGAAATTCTACAGTGTCATAAATGATGAAAAAAATATTTTATGCTTGGATTTGGGTAGGAAAAAGACGTCCTTGGTCACTATTAGGCGGTGCCAAATGTTTTATTTGTAACTGATTTACTTGTAGAGCACATTTTGATTCCTTCCCTGAAATCTCCCTGTACAGACGGGGGCATTGTTTTTTTAAGGAATTTCTCAACGCCAGCGTTATCCACATCAAAATTTCCTAGATCATCCTGAAAAAAATCAAAACCTATTTTGTAAAGTATTTTTTTTTAAATGTCAAGTCTGCGGTGCATGATTTTTTTGCTTGTTGAAAATGTATAAAAAATATCACAGACCTCAGTCAAAACGCCAATTTCTTTGAAGACGCACATTGTGAGACACTATAGGAAAAAATTGAAAGAACGGTTTGGAATTTGTTTGATTCACGACGTGAATTGTGTATGAACTGACGCAGAAATCATGAGAGACAAATGACGGACTTACAATTTCACCCGTCTCTTTACTTTCTTTACATGTTTCGATGGCGTCTTTAATTACTTGCGTATTTTTTAAAGGCTCCCCCCGGCATAGCGATTGCTCAAGTTCAATTTCCTATAAAATTGTAAATGGAGTCTGTAAAAGGACTTGACAAATACACAGGGCGGGATGAGGGCACAAATCTTTTAAAAAGTATGTAAAATTTTATATGACATCTTCGTCTTTGAAATTCTGTTTCAGAAAAAACATGGTACCCCAATGTGTTGGAGAAGACTGAAATCGTGAATATTGTCTAAGAAATCGGATAGTGCATTCAAACTGATGGTTTCCCCACAAGAACCCGGTTGAGTTCCAAAGTGGATAATCGTGAATAAAATAATCCAAATAAATCCACAATGAAATTTCTGACAGAAATCTTTACGCATCTTCAAACTTGTTGGCGAAGAATTTGAGTGTCAAACATAAATAGACGAGACAATTTTAAGCATTGTTAAATAAAGTACAATGAATGCGACTGCTCTAACATTGTATTTTGTATTGTCATTTTTTATGAGGCTCATAAATGATTTAAAGGACAAGGGAAATGTGCCCATTTGAATGGAACTTGTTACACTCTGTATGAAAAACGTTATCTACGATTCTCCTTTACATTTTTAACTTGCCGCATGCCATTTTAATCATTTTTTAATCATTTTTAATCATAATAAAGCTGGACGTTTCAAAATTTGATGAAAATCATTGAGTTTTCTTGGTGGATTTTTGTGGTGTCTCTTTCCGCCCACAGAATTTTCTAAAAATCTTATGGAGGATGAGAAAGTTGATGTAGAGACTAGTGCCTGCGATAGCAAGAAGAACCGCTAAAGCATCCAGGGAGTGGTAGGCAACAAAACTCAAATCCCTGGCGGCGGATTGAATATGCCGGGCTCCCCCATGACGAATCACATACTCGGTCCAAAATACTGCACGATCCATCGGAGTTTCCGGTTGATCGTGAAAAAGGCTGGATAGTTCCTTAGCCTTCAGCCTGTAACTGTAGGGTCAGCGTTCAGAAAAAATAATGGGTAGCAAATAAGGCCATTGATCATTGGTCAAAGGTCAAGGGCATGGTTGAGTGAGTGTACCTGGGCTCATGAAGGACTTTGTTAATGGCACCCGTCAGTATCTCAACAGTAAGCTCGGAAAATTCCAATGGGAGTGCAAAACCCAGTTTGGCAGCTGCTTGCATATTGTAAACTTGGTCCCCCAGCATTGGAATGGCAACAAGGGGGACACCATGAAAAATGGACTCTTGCGTACTCCCATGGCCACCGTGTGTAATAAATAGCCGGATATTTTTATGACCAAGAACATCCTGCTGAGGTAACCTGAACAAAACAATAAAAATTTTGATCCTGCGGTCTTTGAGTGCGGAATCATCTAAAAAAGACAAAAAAGAACCATTTGCTCAATTTGACGTTGGGTGGCAGATCGTCCATTTTCTCACTCTCCCATTTCCAAATGACGCGTTGTTTCAACCCTGCAAAAGTCTGAAGGAACATTTTTCGGTGGGCTTCCGGCATGTCGGTGGCCTTGAGAGCACTGCCCATACTAAAATAAATGAATCCTTCATCCCCATTTCCAGACAGAAACACCTCGAGCTCCTACAATAAAAGACAAACGGGACAGCATGTAGAAATATCCAAAGATTCAATGATATTTGAATCTCCCGGCTCTACCTTGTTGACGGGTTTAGATGGGGTCAAATGAAGTCCTCCTACATCAATTATGTCGGGCATTAATGGGCGGGGTTTGGTAAAAGACGTGTGACTGTTACAAAGAACAATACTCGAGTTTTTTTCAATTTCAACAATGGACGGTAAAGTTGGATCTTGCAGTGCTTCACGGTAAATGGACTCGATTGTTGGATTGTAGATCCAACTCTGACACAGGCTGTTGTACACGAGACTTACAAAATTTGTAAATCTTTGAAAAAAACTCATTTGATCCGAGTAGCCGAGGAAGATGGACGGAACGAAGGAAGGGGGCGAGGGTGTGCCTGTGGGTAAATGACAAAGGACCAATGAGCAATGAGATAAAATTAACACGGACTTGTACAGAAATCAAAATAGGTAGCGATATCAATTGAATTGAATTACCAAAACTAGCCGCAAGCCAAGGTGTGACGGTGAGTTGACTGATGAGAATCGTCGTCACATTCATTTTATGGACAAGGCCATACAGGCATTCATTTCCAAATGGTGGGAACATGATGAGATCAAATTTCTCTTTCATGATTTCTTGAACCTGCGGAAGAGCGTAACATTCCCGACAAAGTGGCTCCATCATGAAACCCATCACTAGAAATGGACTTAGAAATTTACTAAGGAGGCCAAAATACCAAGAATCCCTCAATTTAAACATATTTGGCATGTTGAGTGTCTTTTCTAGAACATCCGGCTCCAGTGTCATGATATTCCGTAAATTCTTCATCTTCTTGTCACTTTTTATAGGACTCACAATCGTCACTTCATGGCCACGTTCCGCCAATTTATGTAGCAATGGCTCGTAGACAATTTTATGACTTTTCGTTGAGAAAAATGAAATTGAGAGGATTTTAACGCCATTGGATTCACCAATAAAAAATGCGGGGACAAAGAGACAAATCAGTGTCATGGAAATGAGCCAGATGAGACGAGTTCCCATGGTTACAATTTTTATGCTTACAGAGGAAATTTAATTAATGCAACGGACGGGGAATTGGAATAGAGTAAAAATTAAATGATGAAATGCCCATTTGTCTCGTGAATCCAGCTGTTGGCCTCCAAAAGTGTGACAAACGTGAACAAAACAGATAAGGAAATGAAGCGCTTTTGTGTCAACAACTTCAAGTGGGCACGGGGAAATATTTACACTGCACGACTAATTTGTCATGTATTTGGCTTTTAAAGGGCTTTTAAATACACTTTGTGTATTTTGAAGCCCTTTTTAAAGCTACATCAATGGTGCCAAATGACAACTTTGTTGCTTTTCTCCAAAGGGTCAAAGTCAGAAGGCCAGATTTGAATCAAACATAATTTTAATTTTAATCATCATCATGACAAAATAAAATGTGGAATTTAATTGTTGTCTAAATTTCTGCCAAAGAATTCCGAAAGAATTGAAATTACTTCATGTACGGCTGCAATATTTTCTGGATCTGTAAAATTCCCTCTAGCACCAGCAAAACCATGTGGCATATTGTCAAATCTCTTGTGACCACAATTTGACCCGAATTTATCTTGTAAAATTTTATAGAATGGAAGCTGAAAATTACAATGCAAAATAAAAAGAATTTCCCTTATTTCCATTGTTGAAATGTTGAAATATAAAGTTTTCGATTTTTTACCAAGTTCGGTTCATTTTTTGAAGGGATTAAATACGTGGGCGCTTTCACACTATTCGCTTCTTCAGTTGTGACAGACCAGGGATGAACCAGCCTGTCCAGAAATCATGGAGAGAAAAAAAAACCGAGAAATAGAAAATTTTCCATGAAGCAGAGACATATCAAAATAAATTTTGTGGACTTACCCGGCGGCTTTGATTCCGTCCAATTCCGATGCTGCTCGTAACGTGACTTTTCCACCCCAACAAAATCCAAAAATTCCAAAAGAAGTGACATTTTCTACCTTTTTAAAATGTTCCATGACAGCTATCGTGTCATTTTTGACGGATTTTTCCCAATCTCCCCGCTCACTTATTAATTCGAAAATCTCGCTCCGATTTTTGGATTGTAAATAATCAATTGAAAATGAGGGGCCTCTGAAATAATCAGGAATTACTACCCGAAATTTCCCTTGTGCTGCCAAAATATCTGCCACTTGTTTCGTTTGATTCTGGAAGCCAAAAATGTCGAAGACGTCGATGAGGACTCGATTCATCGTTTCATTTGTTTTGGCTGTCTCGTAAATTGTGAGATTGTCCAATTTCCATTTTTTTCCCAACTTAAAAGAAATTTAAACGATTGATGACAATCAGACATTCAAAAAATGGACAATGAAAATAATATGAAAATTTGAATAGGTTTTATTTACGGGTTTGTAGTCGAATGGGACGAGTGGGGCATTTTGACAGTGGGCTGGAGTCATTTCCATGTCGTACATTGACGAGGATTTTACAATTTCACTCAGGCCCAGTTGGATTGAAATTCCAAAAATCCAGAGGAGACTCAATGATTTGGATAATTTCCTCATTTTGTACACAAATCTCCAGCGTTTAGAGCTTGATGGGATGAAAATTTGACTCGCAGAAATCTGCAGTCAGCAATCGGATCGAAGGCAAGAAGAAAAGGACGAGTGGACAATTCAAAACGTTAAATTGAACTGACCTAAGAGAAAGAGGGAAAACTTTGAGCAATCAAGAAAATGGCAAAGGAGCTTTCTCAAGGTTTTTCTCTTCTATTTACTTTCCACTTTCAGTTTGGACTTTGAATGCTCTTGAAATTCTAATAAATTTTTTGTGGGTATTTACACACTCAAAAATTCTCATGCGGTTGAACTGGAATTTGTGTTAGCCATGGCCATTTTGCACTTCAAATTTTTCACAGCATGACAACGGCCAGTTTTTTATTTTGCTGTCTGGACAGACACGGAATGAATTTTGAGTGGCAGCTCCAATGGTCAGTTCGTTCAATGCATGAGACCTTGAATTGGTTTGACCTCTTGTAACACTCGGTTTGAACATCTTGAACACTCAAGTTGAAATCGAGTTGTAGCCAAAGAAAAGTTTGCATGTTTACAGTGGCCAAAAAAATGTCCTTGTTTTTACATTGGCTAACGTTGAACCGTAGCCATGAGACTGAGCTAACACATCTAAAATTCAAAGGTTCAATTCCCCCTACTCGCCCTTTTTTTCATGCCTGTTATCAATTATGCAAATTAATTCCTTTTTCATTCAGCATTTATTTAAATCATAGCAAAAGTCCAATGTGCAACTTTTTTTTTGCATTTAAATAATTAAGCGAGTTTGAATTTTACACGATGAGAATTTTTTTCTGATGGAATTTTGCCACTTTTTCAATATTTTTACTGTTCGGATCTTGGATTTCAAAATGGGATGCGTTGGAAGTGGAAATTTATGGCACTGGATTTAGTAAAATTTAACTATAGACTCATTTTATTTGTAAACTATAACTATAAATTCAATCAAAATTCCCATACAAGCGTATTGACATGAATTTTTAATATGCGTTTCAAAAGATTGCAGGAACAGTTTTGACCGCAAGTCATTTTCTTTTATTTCAATTGAATGGTCAGATAATTTTCCATTTTTCAAGTCTGGATCAGTTTTTTATTCAATTTTAACAAAAAAAAAGCGAATTGCACCGAGAAAAAATGTCGTTATTAACGTAAAATTAAAGATAAAGTTTAGGATAGCAAAACAGGGCAAAAAATTGGGTGGTGATCTGTGAATCCTCGGGCTTTCAAGAAGGATTCTTTGCGTAAGACTGGTAATTATCTACTAGTAGATAGACATTGTTAAGAACTACTCACAGACATACGTAACGTACATCTAACAACAAGTTCTGAAAGTCCGACGCGTTAACCACTAGACCGAGCTAACAGATCTGGGGGGTTGAGGTTCAATTCCTCTACTTATCCTTTCTTTCTTCAAACATCTTTGAACTTTCAAATGGAAATAATTCCTTTCACATTTCAATTATTACCAAAATTCCAATCTCATATAATTTTGTTACACTTTTTTAACAAATTACTTATAAATTTCAATTGGAATTTACATATTTGACATGTTTTTACATGTAATTTACAATTTACTTACATGTGTAATTGGAACAAGAGAAGCAAGGAAAAGTCGGACCGTGAACGACATTTGAAATTCCAGAGAGAAAAGTTAAAATCGACAAATTGTCGACAAATTCCAAATCAAGTACATTTTACTGTGTGTCGCTCCTCCATTTTACTCTAATTGACGATTAATTTTAAAAACTTGTGTATTTCATATCTGGAATCAATTTATTTCATCATTAAAGGGTAAATTCGAATATTTTTATTATATTTTCATTACTCTACTTTAGCATGTGAAAATCCAACCGTCCATCGTACCGTAATTGTGAGAATCTCCATAAGACAAATTCAACATGTTACATGTACATACACAATTTGTGTCTATATATTCAGGTTAAGGTTCGAGGTTCAAATCTATTTGAAATGGCTTTAAAAAGAAAACGAGAAGAGGATCAAATTGACATTGGAGAGAAGCGATGGTGTACGAGTGAGGTAATTCGAGTCTTTTTAAGTCCCAATAATTAATTAATTAGCAATATTTAAATTTAATGCTATAATATTTAAATTGTTTGGATATTGCAGGTAGAAGAAGAGACAATTGAATTTTACTGGAAGATCAAAGATTTCCCCAAATTGATGGAGGAGGAGGGAATTTTGTCCCCTGTGTTCAAGGGTATTGTACACGACAAATACGAATGGTAATTCTCAAACTCTCATTTTAGTACCATTAAGAGTTAGAATTAGCTAGAATTTAACCATTAGGAATATGAATTTTGTAGGAAAATGGAGGTGACCCCTGATCAAGATGATGAAGATCACGTTGGCCTTTTTCTCTATCTTCTTGAGTGTAAAACCGATGGACTTGAGCGTGGTGGGACTGAAACTATTTCTGCAAAGTTCAAACTCAGTCTTATCGATTCAAATGGTCGCTTCAAGCACACGCAAGGTAGTTTCAAAAATAAAATACATAGAGAACGAAATTCGTATTTTAATAATATTTTAAATGTTTTAACCCTTTTTGTTTGATTTTCCATGTACAGAAAACCGCAACGAGTTCCTGTTAAATGGGGACAGTTGGGGTTTCAGCACTTTTGTCCTCCGTGAAGAAATTTTGGATCCTCAAGAGAGACTTTTGGTAGGCGGAGATACATTACAGATTTATTGTCAAGTCACTGTCAAAGGAGAATTAAAACACACAAAATGGATTGGAGTTAAAACGAACGGATGAAGAAATCCAAATTGAGGGTTCAAAATCTCTTAGTGGGCAAATAAAATCTTTGTTGGAGGATGGAAATTTTTCGGATGTGACCATCAAAACGAAAACTAAAGAATTTCCAGCTATTAAAAGCTTGTTAGTGGGTAGGAAATCAAAAACAGCTTGTTTTTTTACTTTGCCATACCAAAAGAAACTTAATTTAATTATGGACATTTTCTTGTGATTTCCAGCTCGTAGTCCAACATTTGCTGCCATGTTCAATTCTGGAATGTTCGAATCCATTCAAAATGTGATTCACATTGAAGATTTTCCAGATGAAATTGTCAAAGGAATGCTGGAATTTATTTACACGGGACAAGTGGAGTCGATCCGGGAAAATGCAGTGGATTTACTCCGAATTGCTGACAAGTACGCTTTGCTTGATCTCAAAACTATTTGTGAGAAAGTCATTATGAGTAATTTGTCCATTGAGAATGCAGTGGAGGTTTTACTCGTGGCTCATCTACACAGTCAAACAACTCTCAAACCACAAGTCATGGACTTTGTTCATCGGTAAATTTTACATTCAGTTACTTTTTAGGTATTGGCAGCTCAAGACAATTGAATTGCCCTTTAAATTTTATGCTTTAATTTGTACGTTACAGAAAAAGAAGGGAGATTTTCAAGTCAGAAGGTATTGATCGAGTCATCAAGTCAAATCCCTCTGCTACTGTCTTTGTTGAACTTTACAAATCCCTCGAATGAAAATTGCAAGTTTTTGAAAGAGGACCATTACAATTAATTCAAATATCACTAGAACTTCCACATCATCACATATTTATTTAATAATCCCAGTTAATTTTCCTTTACATCTTTTCAGCTTTAATTTTTGCTTTGTGGGCTTTAATATTGGAAATTAGTGTTTAATTGTTGAAGGAAAAAGACAAATAAAGTAAAGTTGAATTTTTAATACAAAATTAATTCAAGAAAAAAATGCAGCAGAATTTTTATAGCATTGAAAATTCCTTCGACGGCTCTGACTTTTTCACTTTTACTGTAGATACAATCACGATCACAGAAACACACACACATATGTATAATGATGCGGATGCAAAAATTCTTTCCCCGCTCGCAAATGCAGTTTCAAAAATGAGAGTAAATTGGAACCAAAAGATTTACAAACAGATTTGATTTTATTGCAAAAATTGTATAAAAATGGAAGCAGTACAAATGAAAAAAAAGAGCGGGTCAAGTTCCGTCGAGTCCACTAAAAAGTAAAAATTCGCGATTTGGCACAAGGAGCGTCGGAGCAATATACGAAGAATCTTTTAGAAAT